>JASAMV010003999.1:0-19056 GCA_030248065.1 Rhynchonema sp. JSB1_4
CGAAGATCGGATAGTCTCAGATCATCAGCACGGTTGCTTATCATTGGTTCGCCTGTGAGCATACTCGAACGGGATTAATCGGCGCCGGTTCTTCAGGATTTTATCGGGATGTAAATTCCCAGCTCTGATTTCGGTATCGGGATCGGCAGTTCGTTCGAGCACTGCTTGTGAGGCACAAGGCATCTAAAGAACGAAAATTTTTATCCACCCGCAGGTGCAACAAACACGCAGCTCGCTGGATCTCATCAACGTGCTCGCTGCATCAGATATGTGTTGGTCGTACTACATGCTGTGCGAGATTCCCGTTGATCTAGGTGACCCGTCAAAGGTGTCCCACGTTCTGGTGTCACTGCATCCGAACTCAGGCCACAGCGTGTCCATACCTGTGCGCGACGTGCCGAAACCGTCGGTGACGCACCAGTTCACCTACACGCTGTCCATCTGTCTTTCGCCCATGTTTGGAGAAGTGGTCAGTAAACTATTCGCGATTATTATATTCTTTTTTCGCTAAAATCCAAACTCTAAATACCTTACACCTCTCTCAGCTCGCAAAGACTCCCAATAATCTCCTTTAGGATTGGCGAAGATTCGTTTTCTTCATCGAATACCACCGTCTAGTTGGCGTGGAGCACTTCATCATTTACAGAGATGCACCCACGCAATCGCCGGAGCTCAATTATTCGATTGGTTGGTTCACGTTTTGCGGCACTTTTCAATTTGTTTCAACAGCTACAAGCTCCCTTCAAACTAATGTTTCAGTTTACTACACGCACGTGGTCGGTATAATGGAGATAGTTGAGTGGAAGGCATCGGAACAAGCCGAGTTCAACAAAGCAACCTATTACGGGCAATCGCTCGCAATGAACGATTGTATACTCAGGTTCGAACAGGCTTGTTGTGGTTGCAAAATTCGCAGATATTGCAAACTGAGGCTGGCAGAAATGATCAGATCTACATCTTCTCATAATGCTCATCAACGCGCAAACAGAATATCCAACATCGTCCGGCCGAGTCCAAGTACCACACTTGAGGAATGCCAGAGGCGTTCGCACTGACGAGCCCTGGCGCCTCGGTCTGTCTGCGAAAGCAGGGCGAAACAGACCAACATTACTGCACTCAGTACATCAAGTGGTCCTTTTGTAATATTCGCTGGGATGCCTGCACTTTTGAGGCCTAGCGCTTAGTTAACGTGAAGCTGATGTTGAAGCATTACAGATCTGTTGGCGTATCCAAATTGCTGGCCCTCCTCGATTACGACGAATTGATCGGGAATCAAGCGGAAGTGCAAGTTGATGGACTGTTTGAATACGCGCTCAAATTGAATTTCAAATATCCGACATCAGCGGGATTTCTTATTCGTAGCGCCTTCGTGGAGGTTTGTTATTTTCTCCTTGACATCTTTGAGACTTAACGAATTTCAGGCTCTTTAATTTGAGTCCTTGTTCGTGTCAGTGCTCGAACGAGATTCAGATCCCAAAATTTCGATCCGAAAAATTTCAGTCCGGTTGAGAAATCCAGGTCCAGATTAAAAAGCTGTATGCCGATAAGCAATCTCGTACGAACATTGTGGCTGTTGTGCACAGGGTTGGATTAAAAAAAAAAGTAAAAATTTTTTTGTAAAAAAAAAATTTTTTTTTAAAAAAAAAAAAAGTTGGCCACTTTTTTTATTTTAAAATTTTAAAAAGTAAGTCCACTTTTTTTTATTATTTCTCCCCTTTTTTTCGTTATTTTCTCACTTTTTTAAGGTAAAAATGTATGTTTTCATGCGTTTTATTGCTCATCATTCTCAAAAAATCGCCTGCGGCGCTTATATTTCAGTTTAAAATGGCGTTGTAATGGACTCATACAGTTCCTAGACATCCTAACAATCGCTGGACGTATAATATAGGACACCCCATACCGTATACTGTGCAGTTATTGAGCTATCGACGTAAGCTATAGACAGACTCCACGTTACTCGCCTATTTGCAGTTGTGTGGATTTGTCATTTGTTGCTTTTGTCACACAACATGAGTGTGGTGTAGCTCTTTATCTCTCTTCAAATTTATCCCCAAATTCACAAACAGAAGGTTGGTCTTCCTTTTGTCATATATGTATGCCCACAGAGTTACCTTCGGGCGGGTTCTCAAAGTTGTGACCAAATGGGCTAGATCGCAGGTGATCGACATAAACATGCAAGTCAGTGGAGAAGTTCTCTTTAGTGTCCCTCAAAACATACCTAAGTAACATGATTTCAGAAATTTCATTTTTCTAGAAACCAATTTTTTGGGGGTCCGGAATAAAAAAAAGTGATTTTTAAAAAAAAAATTTTAAAAAGTTTTTTTTTTTAAAAAAAAAAAAGTTCGATAATAAAAAATTTTTTTAATCCAACCCTGGTTGTGCATAGTAAATACAGGGTGATTCAAAAGTACCCTCAAGATTTCTGTGTTTCTGGCCATAGAGCGTGATAGACTGGACGGATATGGTTCGTTTATAGCTTAAAGAAGTCGTCAGGCGATTGTGCATACTGTGAATTGAATGAAACATGCCGATCCCTGATGTTTCAAGGCACATTTGTGGTGCTCATTGGCGTCACTTGCGAAAACAGTGCCGAAGGGCATGAAATATCTTATTTTTTGTGCGTTGGTTTCTGATATTATTGCTTGAAAATGCAACGGCTGTGTGTCCAACAAAAAATCCCAGCGCTTTGAGATCAGTTTATTTACATAATTGCACATTCAGAAGTCGAAATTTCCAACAAGATTACCACACCACACCAAGATTTCTGATTACGCGATAGGACGGAATTTGTTCATCAGGGAAACGGGCAGCATATGTATTCTTCCTGAGTGCGGATGATCGACCCGGTTCTATTGAACGAAAGAAATCATGAAAATCCATCATGAAAAACCATTCATTTTATCGCAAATCCCCCATTTTGTCAGGATTGCTGCAAACAGCAAGAGAATTGATAACACTATGACAATGAAATTTTTAAGAACAATAATAATGTAAGAAGTTAAAAATTGCTTCCACAAGAAACAATGATCAGAAAAATTAAAAAAAATAAAACTTCCAAATTGCCAGCTGATGGCCTCCGGCTGGTAATGAATCGTTGCTGCGTGGGCGGGGAGAGCTGAATGAAACATCTGAGCTGTGTTAAATCAGTTGTGATCCTTGTTGTGTGCAATGAATGATTTCGCTTGTTGCTTTGAATGAACCATAACTTTTCGCAGAGCAGCCAGGCAACCGACAGACTGGGCAAAGTTTTGCAGTAAAAAAGCAAGCGAATCGGCATCAATGAAATCCATTGCGTGACCGGTTGTTGCACTTTTTCGTAAGTGTAGCGTAGGAGCACCACAAATGTGCCTTGAAACATCAGGGATCGGCATGTTTCATTCAATTCATGCTATTCACAGTATGCACCATCGCCTAACGACTTCTTTAAGCTATAAACGAACCATATCCGTTCAGTCTATCACACGCTATGACCAGAAACATAGCAATCTTGAGGGTACTTTTGAATCACCCTGTATTTCAGACGACTCTCGGCCTTCGAAAATTACCCAAAAACCATCGTCAACATCTCGAAACGACGATGGAACGAGCGTTGAGGCATCTGAACATGTTCAGAGAATTTGCGATGCATGACATTTTGCCTGAAGGAGAAAGGAGCAAAGTGATGGTCAGGCCCGAGTACGTCACCAAACAGGGAGTGCACGTCACTTTCGACACGACGTTGAGGAACGATAAATACGACTGGTTCATGGGATCGCCTGACACAACGCTCACCTGCTCAACAAGGTACGGTATACATAAATTTGGATAGAATTCGGGTTGGAGACCGAATTATGTGCGTTTGCTTGAATTAAACGGTGTGTCAATGGTCCAACAATTTCTTAAGCGCAATTGAGAAACCACCGAGGCGATATTTTTGCAAAAAAACTCCATTTTCCGACTCGGTAAATTGCGAAACCGAGAGGGTTACCTTTCTTTGGAGTAAAATCAAATATCGACAATTCATCCAACTGCGTGTGCCTCGTTCCGGATTGGATGGGGCTGAGTACCGCACTTGGGACCGATTTCGACTGCCGTATGGGATTTGAGAACTCTGTGCGCTGTTTGATTGATTTTTATGTACTCCAGGAGGTGCCGGTGTTGTACCCAGGTGACGATCTAATAAATTTACTCGATTCGTATCACTCTTAGTCAATAAATCAGCGAACAAATATGTTAACATCTGAGAAGAATCACTTGGGTCAAAAACAATAATTCAAGCTACAAAGCAAACTCACATCTCATACAACAATTCGTGTCATGTTTTTCGAAAATACGATCAGTTCAGCAGCTAGTTTTTGTCATAGAAGTCTTGCACACGCTTTTCGTTTGTAAAAATAGAATAAATGTTTGAAGTGCGCGATGTTCTCTTAAAAATAGAATTTGTATCAGGGAATCTCGAATAGTCGATAAACGAAAATATTTGCAAATGGTCACGTTCGATTTTTGTAATATCAATGTTCGTCTGAATTTTTCATTCTTCCGGGATTGTTGTTCTTCACGTACAGCGCGCACACCACCACCAAAACCACGATCGCTGCGAAACCACCTGATCGGGAAAATATCGTTTTCCCAAAAATTATGATTTTCATAACTAAACAGTCGTTGAAAGTGCTCACTGATGCCAAGCGCGACCAAAACCCAGGTCCAATCGAAGCTTTCGCCAACTTTCGGGCCTGTTTTCGGCTCGCGCTCTTCGTCTGAAATAAAAAAAAATCATTTTCTTAGAAATTTTGGCAAATAATTTTTCAAAACGTCACCAGCCTTTCAGTTCACAAGCTTTCAATTCTTTCGGGTTCCACTCGGGGCCTACGCACACGATCAGTTGGGTGGTGCTGTCTTCGCCGATGACTTTGTTGTCCGGGGCACATTTGACGGTCATCTGAGTACCTTTAGGAACGGGAAACTGTTCATCGGTCACTTTTTCGTTGTTGGCTTGGTAGTTGGGTTCTTGGCAGGTGACGTTAGCTTGTTGGCGTTCTGCAGAATTATGTGACATGATGAATGCATGATTAAGCGTTTTTTGCTTCCACGTTGCTTAAAAGTTTCGACTGAGATATTGCATATTGCGATGTTGAATGGGATGATGATTTCGTTCCAAGAAAGTGTAGATGCGCTGAATTTGGCTCTCTATAAGTTGGGATTATGTCAAACTATCCCAACCGAAAAAGGCAGGACTGTGATTCGAAGCGAAATATGAGCTACAAATATGACGCATTCTTTCAATCACTCCCTGACCTTCGGGTACGCACGGTTTCAAGTCCTGGTCCCAGTCGGGGCCAACACACACGATCGTTTGGCTGGTGCTGTCCGTTGTTCCTTCAACCTTGTGCCCAGAGACACACGAAACAATCAGCTCGGTATCTTTGGAAACGGGGAACTCTTGCTGGGCTACTTTTTCGTTCGTGTCTTGGTATTCGGGCTCTTGGCAGGTTTCGTCGTGCTCGATTTCTGCAAAGCTACTGGCTGCTGCGCTGTTGGTGTAACTTTAACGCTCCAGCTTCCTTGTTATTCAGAAAATAGCTGATTATTCCTTCATTTTCCGCCAGTGAGACCCCGGAGGCTGCTACAGAGCCTGGTTATGAATATCGGGTTGGTTGCAGCCTTGCAGCTGTCCATCCACATTGTTGTGCATATATTTTTTTGCCAAAATCTAAGATCTCTCTTTCAATCTGCACTCACTTGTCACCACATACTGGCAGACGAATCCAGCCCGCTCGGTCGTGCATGCCCTATCGTTCAGTCCAATGTTGGTGGTGGTGTCGTTTTGGCAGGACAGCTCCACGCAGCATTCGACTGCGTCATCAGTGTCGTTGTTGTCGGGTCGGCCTGGCTGCCAGGGAGCATCCGCCATCGATTGATTGTTGCTCCATTCGAATCTGTCCTTTTCGGTCGGTTTTGTGGTTTGGTTGGCCATTTCTTGACAAACTTCGTCCGGAATGTGCCCGTCGACCCAGAGAACGTCACAGGCTCGCTCCTGAACGAACAAGCAGAATTTCGTGATCTTTCGTCGTCGATAGTTCAGATTCGACCTTTTCCTTTTCCATCCCTTTTTTCGACCTTTTCCATCCCTTTTTTTCCAGATTCGACCTTTTCCTTTTCCATCCCTTTTCCTTTTCCATCCCTAACTTTTTGAGGCAAGACTTAGCAGGCCGCGCACTACAATATTTCCGTCACGATATGTTTCGGCGAAGGAAGAAAAATTTCTGAGGAAGATATCTGGCCCAAATAGGCTTTAGGTGCAAAAAGTTACGGGCCTGAAAGCGAATGGGCCTGAAACGTCGGCGGCCTAAAATACTCGCACCTCATTTTTCGTGCCCGGAAAGTCGCGCAATAGAATAGTTACATACCACAGATATTGGTTGCACAATGACTATATAAGAATTGGTCAAATTTTTTCCTGAATCGCAAAGAGGGAAAGTGACGGGGGGTGGTGACGTTGCGTTGCGCGATCGCACACAAAGCATGTTGTAAAGAGAATGTTTCAGACCTGACAGCAACGTGGTTGATCTGCTGGATTATTTTCAAGTGAAAATGTTTTGTGAGAATCACAAATAGCACAGTGGTTAAGAGTGACTGAACGTGAAAATCAGGATTGATTCAACGAATCCTTATATGGTCATTGTGCGACCAATAGATTATTGGGATGCAAGCAAGAGGTTGTCCACATATACAAATACGGTGCACCGTGTAGAAATCCGTACATGTAAGGGTGGAGTTATACTTGTCCATCTTGGCTTGTAGACAAGTAAGACAAATTTCTGTTTGAATCATATTTGTGATAGCGTTGGATCACTAATTTCGACCAGCGTGAAAGTTGTTCATTTGGTGCAGGGGAACAACTTTTACGCTGATCTAAATTAGTGATCCAACATTAGCACAAAATATGATTCAAACAAAAATTTGTCCTCATTGTCCACAAGCCAAAATCGACAAGTATAACTCTAGCTTAAAAGACAAGCGCACGTTCAGTTGGACGGCAATATCCTGCGTTTTGATGCTGGCCAACTGTCCATCCCTTTCGATGCACCCATCATGCGCTTGTTCACGTGTCACGTTGCCCAACACGTGCACAACGTAGCAGATGTTGTTGTCAAACACTGATCGGACGCCGTTGAACGATTCGCAGTCGGAATTTGATTCGATCGGATTTGAGTACAATTTGCTGATAGTCGTTGTGATCAGAATGAGCAGAATGAGTTTGAATGGGGCGAATGGGGTCATAATGGTGATGTGGACCATGAGTCCGAGAAGAGAGATCAAGCTGGGAAAAATTTGGAAACTTCGATCGCGCATATATGGGAAAATAAACAATGAAGTGTTTGTTTTACGGCGGTCAATGCAAAAGACATCGCGAAGTATTACGATTCGTAACAACGAGTACAACTAGCATACCCTTCACAAGTGCATGAGGATACCTACCAATCAGCAAAGTACTGTGAAACGTTACGTTTCTATCTCTGAAACTGGAAGCAAAATTCATGGAAGCCTCCTAGCACTTCTACTCTCCTGCCGGTCGTTGAACTATTGTTTAATGCGTGGCAATTTGGGCACCAGAGGGTGCTCCCCACAATTGCTGACCCTTCTCTGGGGACGAAGGACTCAGTTACCCTACGACTGGTCCGTTTGGGTGTTGAACCAGTAACAGAACACAGATAAAACATCACTTTGGCATTCCAAAT
Organism: Rhynchonema sp. JSB1_4; assembly: GCA_030248065.1. NCBI lineage: Eukaryota > Metazoa > Nematoda > Chromadorea > Monhysterida > Xyalidae > Rhynchonema > Rhynchonema sp. JSB1_4. The sequence goes on from JASAMV010003999.1 coordinate 7,719, forward strand.
CTGACGGGACGCACACAGCTGAGAACAGAATCGACATGAAATATTCAAGTGAACCATTAATGGTTCGCTTCCCCTTTTCAGCCACGCCATCATCTTCCATCTTCGATTACGTCATCAGCTGAGGGACATCTACGACCTGGATCCAGTTGTCAACATATCGTCATTTCGACCCATTGCTGATCGATTGACGGAATCCATATTAAGGACATGTCGACAGGTTTTAAAAATTACTTTTTAGTTTATGCTTCACTATCGCTGTAAGCCACGCGTGCGTGGTGCCGAAAACCAAGTTAGGGTTGCTTTGGGTGGCAAGATTTAGGCCGCAGTAGAGGCCATGGCACACTTGCGAGATCCGACTAGGGTTGCAGGCCGTGGTCTGATGTTAGGGAATCGTTTTAGCACCAACGTCATGTCGGCTGATAGTAATGTCGTCAAATCATGTCGTCACATTTTGTCGTCAGACAACAACAACGCGCTCATATGGGGCTCTTTATTTTGACGACAAAACTATTAGCCCTCCTGCCTGCTCGCTTCCTGCTCTGCCGTTGCATAGTTCTATATTTCAACATATTCCGTACACCAATATTTGACCGCTATTACACCCGACTAAGGTCGGAGTTTGTCGGCGTCCTGCAATAATCAAAAGCACCCGCATTGTCCTTCGGTGTTCTGGTAATTATTTCAATGGTTAGCAGCAGCCTCCTACGTAGCCGGTTCCTGAATTCTCGCCTTACGCCATCTCCCGGGAGTGTGGTGTACGACTTTGTCGTTGGGCCAACCTCCTGTCTACTTAGACATTCTATTCTGCAATTCCGAATTCAAATCTACTTTCATCAACACACAACGCCTTCAACTTCATCACTAGACCACGGCCTGCAACCCCACTTAGCCGGAGCTGGCAAGTGTGTCACTTGCTTGTTCTGCAACCTAATCTGGGTAGCACATCCAACGCAACCCTAACTTGGTTTTCAGTACATGCACGCATTTTCTCTTTCTATTCGTTTTGAATACCCACCACCTTCGAAGTCGGGCTCGTGTTGGTGTAGTTTGCCTTTACAGTGATAGAAGATATACATAAAAAACTTATGGAAGTCAGCCACAACAGTTACAGTTGTGATCTACACTTACACAAGTGCTTTTCTTTTGGTCAAAAGTAGTATCTTCGTTTAGAATAAGATCTTCAATAAAATTTTATAAATCACTGCACAAAGGTGGACAAAATGTACAACGACGTCGCTGCCACCTACGCACGGCCGTTGCTGTTGAGGAGAGAGGAAGGCAAAAAGAGCAGGAGAAAAGTGATTGAGCAGATTATACAACGGTAGTGCAATTGGTTGTGTGCGTGCTGACTTAAATTTTTATTTGCCATTCGGTCCATGTATGCGAATGTGTGACCGTCAGCAAGTTGGCTTCGTGCCAATCTGTTTTCCGTGTTTGACCAGTGTGTGCGTGATTCGTCTATCTCTCCATCCAGGCAGTGTTTTTTAAGGCCGATCTCACAATGCAGCGCGTTAGCGTGTTAGCGCGTTAGCGCATTAGCGTGTTGCTGATTAGCGTGCACGCCAGGGTTGTTTCAAAAAAAAAAGTGGTTAATTAAAAAATTTTTTTTTTAAAAAAAAATTTTTTTTTTTGAAACTCAGATTTTGCTTTTTTTAATAAAAAAAAGTTGCCCAAAATGGGCTGAAATGTCCAAAAATGGCCTTTTTCGAGGCAAAAAATTGGCACTTTTTTTCTGTGGACGGGACAATTTTTCCAAAATCGCGCCTGCGGCGCCCTGTATTGTCCCCAAATCCGTACAGGGATGCCAGGGGATGGTCTTTTATAGTGATGTGGCACCGATAATGTACCACTGCATGCTACTACACATGTATGTACATAGGTCTGGTGCAAAACCGGGCGCGCAAAGTCGATCTGACACGCAAGATTTGGGCTGTAATCGATATTTTGATGGTCGTATATCAGATATACGGCATTAGATGCATTAAAATACGTTGTACGGCATGCTACAATACATTGGAGTAACATCGTTAGTCAACATCAACCTCAGGCTGGTAGGATTCCATAGAATCGCACAATGCTACCGGGTGTCACCACACAAGTTGGGTCTCAGGCGAAAATTTTTCAATTTTTGAAAAATATGTTGCATCGATTTCATTTATCCTGAAACGTCGTTTGCAACACTTTTTCTAATAAAAAAAATTTTCGTCAAAAAAAAAATCAAAAAAAAAATTTTTTTTTAAAAAAAAAAAGCTCGTTAATAAAAAAATTTTTTTTTCAACCCTGCACGCTTTTCACGCACGCTTTTGCACTCACAATGGAAATTAGAAAAAGCGCGTTAGCGCGCGCGCTTATCAGCGACACGCTAACGCGCCAACGCGCTAAAACGCTAATCAGCAAAACGCGTTTGCACTCACAATGGAAATTTAATCCGGGCATAGTTCAGTGCAGAATTTTTTGTTCCGTTTCATTGAATTGTATTGCTTGTCTGCTTTTTTGTGTCGCCAACACACGAATTGTCATGTTTTGCATTTTTTTCTGACAGATCGGATTACAGTTTTCAACAACGAACAAGGACAGGCTATATATAATGTGACATCATACAGAATGACTTGAAAACAGGCAGAGATGAGTAACAAAGATCCAGCGAAGAAATAACGTCGTTCTATGCAGCAACAAGTCACCGACAAGATCGACCTGGAATGTTTGGGGATAATCAAGAAGACTCAAGACCGATTAGAGAAAAATTCGAGTGGAGAGAGTGCGTTCTGTCAATCGTTGGCGAAAGATCTCGAGAAACTGCCGGCTGCCTCAATCGCTTGGGTCAAGATGAAAATCGGTCAAATCATGTATGAAGCACAGTTTCTTGAAACATCGGACAACAGCGGCAGCCGTCCACAATCATCGGCCACGGTGCCGGATTCGGCAAGCAAAGAATACCAGTACTTGCAACCCATGACAAAACATGACTGATTTTGCTTGTCTGACTGGATTGCATTTTGTGCTGTTGTAGTGACCAAATCTTCACGTCGTCTGTCGCCGCCCGGCATGTGTATAATTTGATGCGTTTATGTGCAACTGTTGTTGATGTGCATATTGCTGTTCAGCAGAAATGAAATTATTATCATACATACAAAATGGAGATTGAAGTCATGAGAGAGATTTTATTGTAAATTCTCGTAATCGAGTTTCATGCAAACATTTCGGTTTGACTTTTCTACGATTTGATAGTCACATTGTAATCACAGCGCCAGAGCAAGCACAGTGCACGGATCCGGGAAACGTTCTGTTTTTGTCTTCCTTTGATAATGCAAAGCAAGCACATGTGCACACCTCTTCTTCACAAGAGACGGGCAATACCACACAAAAATGCAACAAAAATGTTTCGCAGCACTTCCCCATGTGTACATTATTTTAAAAAATTATAAACTACATGCACCCACGGTGCTGACGCGCAAAAAAATTAGAACCAGTTCTAATCACGAAAAGCGCGTTAGCGTGCACGCTAACGCGCCAACGCGCTAATCAGCTTTGCATTGTGAGTGCAAAAGCGCGTTGCGGATCAGCGCGTTAGCGTGCCAGAAAACTTGGTCGCACGCTAACGCGCTAACGCGCTAATCAGCTTTTTCCATTGTGAGTGCAAAAGCGTGCGCATCTCGCACGCTAACGCGCTAACACGCTAACGCGCTTGCATTGTGAGACCGGCCTAACCAAACCCATTCCAACACTCCAACACTTGTCGGCGTGGGCAATACCATTGACGCTATCAGAGTTTTCCATATAAAGCCCCCGGGGCCCTATTGGGGAAGGTAGGCATGTAGAAAATCAGACTTTAGGTTTCAACCTTTTCGCCCATAATACAGCAAGGGGGCTCTACGTGCAGAGCTCGCGTACTCATGCATCCTCGATGTACAGTGTAGTATTATCATGTCGAAAATGGGAACCCCAAGTGTTGTTTATGTCTAGAACTCCTTTCAAGTCATTTTTAAATATTCCGATTTCGTAATCCTGTGTATCACCTTGCTGACCAAGTCAGCTGTGATTGATACCGTTTTGGCCTATACTTATTTTCCTCTTTCGAAAGCCCACAATTTGCTGTCCATGAATTGTTTGTGTCGAATAGCGTGCCTTGTGATATACGTGGCCACGTCATTTTGGGAGACAAGGGGCTGTTTTTTGCTTGCGTGCGATGAATTGTATTTATTTATTTCAAACCAAAGCTAAATTATGGGCATGGCCAATACTGAAATTTTGTGGCGTCGATTTGTACCGCAATTGTCCATTATTTCATAAAATCCACCGCCGGTGCCGCATTGGTAATGATTTCATAAATTATTGTTTTTAAAAAATCGGGAGTCCAGGCAGCAAGGCCTGGTCACCAAACTTGCTGAAAACTTCAGATCCCATTGTCGCAATTCATATGAGTATAATGCAGTGTATATGAAATCGGTAGCCTCAGCATCGACCGAGAACGATATCGTCAGAGGTACCAACCTAGGAGTATAAAATATTCCGGACCAGCTGCCCAAAAACGACATTCATAACGTGTGAAGATAAATAGGTCACAAATCTCTTTTTATTCGCTGGGTTACGGTAGCACAGCCCAAACCAGCGTGGTCATCAAGCGTTTTGTTCCCCAAATGTTGGTGCGCTTACCTACTGATGATGAGTTGGCACATGTGCTTGGGGCCCCGCCGCAATTGTTTTTTTTGGATTTCGACTTTGGTTCTTTCATTTATATCGTTTGTTGGCATCGTTATCAAGAACATTAGTTTTGACGAACTTCACCAAAGTGGCGATTACCCACCGAAATCGATCCGCCAACATAGTCTATCGGGAACAAAACTGTCCGATATTGACGCACATTTGCACATGATGATCAGGAATGACAAGAGAAATTCAAAATCACTGGGGCGTGAGATAGGCGGCGGGTTACGACGGTAGCCCGATAAAACATTAGATCTTTTGTAAAGCGTGCTGCTGTTGACCGACACATGCCGGACCGGACACATTTTCGAAACGTTTCGAAATACGTTCTTCCACTCAGATTCGGGTTGTTTCAAGTTGGGTTGCATCCGAGTGGCGCGGAACAAGTGAATCATCAGGTTAGCGGTAAAGTTCTCGAATGTCCACCATCTCCGTCCACCATTCTCAAAACTTGTTTTGGCGAAAAGCTGCTGGAGACAGTTGGCCTACATGGCGACGGTGTGAACTGGGTATAAACTTTTGAGCCGCCATCTCCGTCGACCATTCGCAAAGGTTGTCGAATGTCCACCATCTCTGTCCAATCCAAAATCCACCATTTTCGAAACAGTTGCTGAATGTCCACCATCCCTGTCCACCACGATAATGTGCATTAAATCTTGAATTTCCAACTTTGACCCACTCCCTCCGCTTGATAATTTTTTAATTTCTTTTTCAAATTACCGCCCTTGAAATTTCAGGGAAATCATGTGTCGGTCATGTGTCTTTGTGTCGGCCATCAGCATCGCCAAAATGTTTTGTCAACCAACCGTAACGCGCCGCCTATACCACACGTCAGTGATTTAAATTTTCCTGCTCAGTGTCGAAAGATGGTTGCGAGTTTTCAAGTGTGGCGTGGAAATTACAGCACGCGTGTGATTATATTGGTCGTGCATTGACTTGTGAGAATTCATCTACTGTACTTTGATTTTCTGAGCCTAACCATTCCTAACCGGTGCGGTGTTTGTAATTATGTCCAAACATTTTCACGTGTGCAACCACGTTACTGCAGCAGCGAAACATTCCGTTTCTTGCGTGTTTTGTGTGTGATCTGCTGCAGGTTGTCGCGCAGGGCAACGTCATTTCCTTTCTTGTCAATTCAGGAAAATCTTTGGATGGATTCTCCTGTAGTGATTGTGCAACCAATAACTGCTTTCGTTGTGCCAGTTCGCAAAATATCTATTTCATTGTTCGTTTCATTCCTACAGAGCGCTACGCGAGCTGCATCGACAACGTTGAGCAGCAAATTGGTCTCAACCGAGCGTGACTACTTTGCCAATATGTGCGTTGATGCTGTCAGTTACCCTTGGATGAAACACGAACCAGCTTGAAGAATATTGGCATCAAGAAAGTGCATGGCGGATCGCTGCAGGTTAGCGTGGCAGAGTATTGTGTCACGGACAAAACAGCGAGGGCCAAAACAGCGGTTTTTGAAGAAAAAAACAGCGAGCACCTAAATAGATGTGTGCTTGGGGCAGTATAGGCCTAAGCCCAAGTCTAAGTCTAACCCCAGGTAACCTGAGCCTAATGTTCAAGATAAGGGCTTATACAAAAACACGAGCCCGCTGATGTTTTGTCCCCCGCTGTTTTTGTCCGTACCCCAGTTTATTACAGTGCCGAACACTTAGTGCAGTGAGCAGTTCATTACCTTTTCCAATGACCCCCCTAATGGCAAACTTGATGTTTGCGTCTTGATTGATTGGTATCTTCCCGTGTAGGTGTGCTAAGTTTGGGTGCCGGGAAATGTCGCGTGACTTGAAACGCGAAGTTTAACGGTGTTTTGGCTCTCAGTTTGCCGTTAATCTCATATCTACCTGTCTGTATCGTGACAAAAGAATGCTGCGTCTTGATCTTCCTGTCCTGTATTAGTGAGGCTCACCAAACTTTATGCAAACTGTCATACTTTTGTTTTTGTTGTGGTAATAGAGCAAACCTTTGCTTTCTCTGTTTTAGAGGGTAAATTCGCGTGTTTTATGGTAGATTTGCCGCGCATGTCTATTTTAGAACTCGATTAGTTCATAACAACCTTAAATGTGTGCTGGCTGGTCAATCTAACTGACATAATTTGCAGAATTCTGTACCTTAAAGGGTCTCCACCATATACAGTATATGCGACCAAAACCAATCTCATTGAAACTTGGCACGGTAACTGGGCTTGGTCCAAAACACTCGCGGTCAAGAAAATTTTTTCCCATATCAACTCCCTGTCTGGGCCCGGAGGGCTGAAAGGTAAAAAATTTTGACCCTTCCTCCGCACCTTGAAGTTAAAATACCGATCTGTTTCGCATGTTCTTTGTGTGCCGTTTGGTCACAAATGTTTCATAAACGCCTTGGCTCAAATTTAGGACCATATTCATTTTTTGGTACTACCACAGCTCGCGCTATTTTACGAAAACCGCGTACATTTTAGAAAAAATTAATTTCCGCGGTATTTTTGGGCCACATAGAAAGCGCAAGGAGTTTTATTATAAAGCAGGTAAAAAAGCCAATTTACCACGCTATTCAAGCGATCCAAGACCGATTTCCCATCGCCGATAAGTTTCGACAAAAGCTCGCTCAACAGTGGTGGGCCTCAGCTTTTTTGCCTTTTTCTGGGGACCCCAGGCACAGGCATATGTCATATTTTCCTATTTTAATAACAATGTACCGGGGTGATATATTTCACGCCAGATAGTAAAAACATAATTGTTGTTGGTTATGTGCAAATCTATGTTGGTTCATCTGCATCCTTGGAGGTACGAACAACAAATGAATTTCACAAGATTCATAATTTTAGCAAATTTTCGCTTCCGTCATATTTTTAGCCTACCCACAGTTGTGATGGAATTGTGGTTTTTACTGTCCGATGAAGCCCCGACTTCATTGTTGTTTATCGATCAAAATCCAAAATTCTAGCTCTAACGTATCTTGGGCAGAAGTCGTTCAATTGAAGGCACTGTGGGCGCTGGTGCGGTTGTAAGCCCGGTTGTAGTTCAAAGTCCATCGCATGGACCTCATGAACACGATTTTTCTCAAGATACGTTAGAGCTAGAATTTTGGATTTTGATCGACTAACAACAATAAATCAATAACAAATCAATCAATAAACAATAAATAATTTACAAATCAACTCGTTGATGCATCAAAATATTGGCAAGTATCATTCGGTTTGTCATTCGTCATCTCATGTCATCAGACGTTGCAATAAGCCGGCGCGGTGAGGGGCCGGGGTGCCGTACACACTGAAATGTGCGCCTTCATGTTTCAATGAAGCAATATACAGCAGCTGATGATGATGACTGACCGACTAATATGTTTCTTCAAATCATGAACATTTCTCATACGGTGCATGTTTGGGCACGCCATGCACCCAAACGGGCTCTGTCCACCGTGGTCGTTCTGGCAGTGCTCGAGCAGTTGTAGGATGTTTCTGAATGTCGGTGCCGTATTTCTTTCAATCAGACATGTCTGGCAATACAACGCGGAGCAACACCGGTGGTCGACACCGGGTGTCACGCGTCTGGCGCACGTTGCGGTTGGACATGTCTGCAATAAACGCCACGTTGCTTCTCAGATTGCGTGCACATCGCACGGATATATGATTGCAATAGAGAAATTGCGCTCACCGTGTTGGCAACAGCTGCCAACGCCGGGCTTTGTTTGCGAACATGGATCCATTCCAACGCTTTGCGGTACAGCCAGCTACAACCTGCGAATACTGCTGTCATGTTCAGTACGTGTAAAACCTGAAAGTAATAATGGCATTTTTTGTGATCGAATTAGTGATTGAGTCACAAATTTTTATTGATTGATTACTCTTGATTACTACTTTTATTGAGTACAAAAACTATACTTGATTATTATTGCTCTATTGGTTTTTGAATGTTTATACCTTTAAAATTGTTAAAAGATCACTTTCATTCCTGATAACAAAAAACTTGGCTTCTTCGGATGACCCAACCGTGGTTGTCTGTCTGGCATATAAAGTTTCGATAGCAAATGAATTTATTATCAATCTAAAATGACTGTACCTGTTCGGCGCTAAACTTGTCGATCCAGTACACCCACGAGAACTGAAAGACCATTGTCAATTGTGCCATTTATTTCAAGGTTCTCATTGCAAAATTTGAGATAAAACTAACGGTGCCAACAATTACCGGCGCACCGATCCAGCTGAACATTGGTTTGGTTGTGTACATCCATGTCATCAAGGTGACCATCGAAACCTACGGAGAACGAATATTAGAAATAAACCGTTGCTCAACACTTACAATCAATTTCCAAAATTTAAAAAATCAAGCCGCACAAACCACGAACGCAAAGGCTAGTCGGCACGTGTTCGAGTCCATGATGATTGGGATTGGGATTGGGAATTCAAGATTGGGATAAAACTAGTCCGGGTAAAAAAGTTGGTCAGGCTTAAATGCAAAATGATTCGGTCACAAAACTCAATCCCCGTACGGATTTGGGGATAATAAAGGGCACGACAGGCGCGGTTTTGAAAAAATTGTCCCGTCCACAGAAAAAACTCCCAATTGTTTGCCTTGAAAAAGGCCATTTTTGGACATTTCAGCCCATTTTGGGCAAATTTTTTTATTAAAAGAAGCAAAATCTGCGTTTCAGAAAAATTAACCACTTTTTGAAACAACCCTGTGTACGATCATTCTGCGCGGCGGCGCTGAGCAATTCAGCTTGCTGGTGTTTCGCAGTCTGTTGTGGTGTACGTGTGGTATACCCACATTATATTTTTTAATCCACAAGTTTCACTCGATGCTTTTTTGGAAATTTCAAAATTATCTGAATTTTTTAGCTCTCAAATATTCCCTTTCCAATTCAGGCAAACAACAATTGCTCATCTCGGCGTTCGCACGTTCCTTCGAAATCATCCCACAACAATTTTGCTACAACGCAGGGCTGGATGCGATCGATCTGCTGAATAAACTGAGACGCAAACACGCCAAAGGTACGCCTAAGTTGTGTTTGTGGAAAAACGTAATGGAGGGGACCCTTTTCACCTCTCGGCTATATACGCTCTGTGAAATGATAACGGGAGAGCGCACGTACTAATCCGAAATCGTGTGTGCACTAAAAATGACTTTGTGTGTCCGGGCATCGAACCCAGACTCTTTGCCTTGCCGGGGCACTGTCATGACTACTGTCAACGTACAGTCGTTTCTCACACCCCGTGTCACTCTGTGAAGTCGTTGATCTGTTTGGTTGTGGCTTGCCAGCCACGTGACGGTCGGGGTCCGTCCATGCATCTTAACTGTTTGTGCCTTGGGCGATCAGGCAATGCTTTTCAAAAATATCTCAAACCTCTGGCCAGATTTGATTTTCTCGCACTGATTATGACCTGGTGCACAACTGGCATGTATGAGTGCAAATGCGCAATTCAGCTGGCTCATTTCGATTCAATTTGATTCTTTAGTGCAGTTTTCTTGATCATAAAATAATGAAATGACAAAAAAATTTCCAGGTAAGATTTGGTGCGGTATCGATATTCAGAAGGAGAACATCAGAGACAACATGGACGCTTGCATTTGGGAACCGTTGATTGTGAAAGTGGGGATTTATGTTGTCAAGTTGTTCAATGTTAGTGCCGTGCGCGTTGAAGCGTTTTTGTGTCTTTATTTTAATGCGTAAACTTTAGAACGAAACCTTGCCGTTCACATTATTCAGAATGTCATTTCGTCAGCAACCGAAGCGGCGTGTCGAATTCTGGGTGTCGATCAAACTGTGAAGAGTCCAAAGAAATCCAACAAAATCGGCGAATAAATAGCGATTTGATAGTATGTTTGTTATTTTTATGTTATCGTCCTTTCATTCTTGCTTCAATCTTATTCTTGTGCGTGGTTCAATCAGTGGTTAAATATTGTTTAAGCAATGGGTGAGTTTGCTTGTGGGCAGCAGACGATGTTGAATAATAACGTGGAGCGCATGTACATTCCAAAATCCTTTGTGAACAAAAAATGGCTTTCTTCGACTGGGGCTCGAGCCCAGGTCCTCCGCCTAACCGGGGCATTGTCACGGCAATCACAATTGCGTATGTAAATGACCAAAAACCTTGCGTCCAAGGGCAGGCACTTCGATAGCTCAGTTGGTAGAGCAATGCCCCGGTTAGGCGGAGGACCTGGGCTCGAGCCCCAGTCGAAGACAGCCATTTTTTGTTCACAAAGCATTTTGGAATGTACATGCGCTCCCCGTTATTATTAAATATTGTTCGTCACGTTATATCCTTTGGGGTTGAAAGTGTGATGGTGGTTCCTTCGTGGTTGTTAATTTACAAATCAACTGATGGATCAAATATTGGCAAGTATCATTCGGTTTGTCATTCGTCATCTCAGTTCATCAGACGCTGCAATAACCCAGCGCGATGAGGGGCCGGGGTGCCGTGCGTTCTGCAATGTGCGCCTTCATGTTTCAATGAAGCAGTATACAGCAGCTGATGATGGTGACTGACCGCGTGATGTGTTTCTTCAACTCGTGCACACTCCTTAATCGGGTCTCATTTGGACATGCCATGCATGCGAACGGGCGCTGTCCGCCGTGGTCGTTCTGATAGTGATGGAGCAGGTCGTTGCTGTTTCTGTAGGTTTGTGCGTTATTTGTTTCGATTAGA
>JASAMV010004000.1:0-12892 GCA_030248065.1 Rhynchonema sp. JSB1_4
TCAACAAGTACGTGCATAATACATACATACATAGGTACATATAGGTAGAGAGAGGATACCGTAGCATATCTGCTGTTGTTGTTATCGTTTCGTCTGGCTTCCTGCCAGTTTTTTTTGTTAATAATGATAGATTAACACAGCCTGCAGAAAAACTAACTTTGATTTCTTCGCAACAGCTACTCGGAGAACCTTTCAAGCCGTGAGATTGAACAACCAAAATGGACTTTCGAGTGAAGTACTATCGCACAGATTACGTGCGTAGTAAAGGTGAGCAGCGTAAACACTCCTCACAATTGTTGACATCAAGCCAATATCAAATTTGGTGATCATTCCAAGTAATTATTCTCTCGTCGAAACACGATCAGTAAAACATTTTAATGTGCCGTATAACATTCAAAAGTTAAGAGCAAAGATTGGTACTCAAACTGAGTGCATATATACATGTCTTTTTCGCATATAACCCCACAGGTCCTCTGGTGATTCGCACCCTCGATCATTTGATCTCGAACTATGGCTGGCGGTTTGTGTTGGTGCGCTCATACAAAGGAATCTCGAAACGCGACAAATCATACCTATTCCAAGTCACCACCGCCTCAAGTGTGCCGGAATGTGAAGTCAATCGGTTGCTGGCCGCTAATAGTGTAGCATTGCAACCGGTAATTGACATCGGCAATCTAAGATTGAAATCTGAACAAGCGCAGAATCAACCTGAAAGAGTTTATTTGATTGCAGTGCCCCGAACCCAATCAACATGTATCGACGTGCACGCAGTTCGATGGTGCGTTCGAATTGGCGGCCATCTGCTCACAAACAGATTCGTCTGTGTGTCCCTGCCAGAATTCCCTACCATTTATGGTAACGTTTATACCCGCAATATATAAACGTTTATTCAATTGCAGTTGAACGTTAGTGGTGTGTCGCATCGCGCCGTTGGCGGTGTCTCACCACGTCCTGATGTTTGTTCATCGCCAAAACCATGTTCAAATCAGTTGAAACCATCACTCGCTACAGACGACACACAGGTTTCACTTGATTTGTTTTCTTGTTAGTTGTGCAGCCGCTTAGTCGATGAATAAGTATAATAAATCAGCTAATCGGACAAAACATCAATCAATCAATGCCTTGGTCAAGTACCAAGCAGACCTGTACGGGAGGAATTTTTTACCCTCGGCCGGTAATGGCTTCAGATCGAAAAATTGGGGGGTCTGGTATCCTCGGAAGCAAAATCAGGGGGGTCTGGTAATTTTTATGAATGAAGTCAGTAGATCTTATTTCAGTGTTACAGAGCTCATAGAGCCCTTAGCCATGTATTCTCAGACTCATAAATACGTTTTGGCAGGTTTCTTTAACAAGCACAAGCATTTACGGCGCAAAACAACATTTAAAAACAGAATAATCAAGTTTACGTACAAAATCTGGAAGTATAATACATACCTAAAAAGTTGACCGAAATGTTCAAATTAGTTAAGTAATGCCACGAATCAAGAAACTTTAAAACACTTCTGGTGAGCTAAGAAGACCGGAGACAATGCAATTACGTACAGTTACAATGTGCAGGTATAGGTTATGATGTCATTCAATGCGCAAGCCACAAAAAAACGGGAAACGTGACAAGCATAACTTTCGTTAGATTGAAATGTTGAACTTTCGGAGCCATTTCGCCACGACTTTTAGGCCAAAACTTTGGCAGTCGATCACACAGAAACCCGCACCATCACCACGCTCATTGTGCTTGCTCTTTGTCATTTCATTTCATGTCTGTGTGAACGTTAGCTTGTGCAAATTATTTTGCTTACTTTGGAACTACTATGTTGTTCGTTTTACGTGCATCATTCAAGCCCACTTTAGGGCATAGTATAACTGGTGCCACCCAACCCATCAGCAAGCTTCGCAGTCATTAATCAACAACAAAGATACAATACCTATGCATATACATGATACCTATACTACTGTATGCCAGCCAACATATGTATACTTTGCATACAACATGGCACTTCAACATTAAAAAAGGCATAACAAGTCATGAGTGACAGAAAATGCGCGCGAAGCGCGCCGACCTGAAGTATAAAAAGGCTAAAATACACGTTTAAAATGCTTTTTGGAAGAGGTACTGGTTTGGATTTTGAGGGGGGGTCTGGTAATTTTTGCCGAGGGTGCCGGAATTTACCCTCGGCAAATCCAAAATGACCCTCGGCCGGGCCGAGGGTGCCGAGGGTGGTTGTACAGGTCTGGTACCAAGCCATCAATCCCTGTCAATCAACTTGTTCAGATTCACTCATTGCCAATCCATCGATCTGTGTGCTTACTTATCAGCGATGAGGTATTCACGATTGGTCATATTGGCATTTTCAGGTACCTGGTCCTTCTGCAGTCGCAACGCAGGCATCGTATCGCGCCCAAGTCACCCTGTCCCAGTCTCTATCGGGCTTGTTGATCTCACAAGACCTGGCATCGACAACGACAGGTGCGAGCGTTTTGGGTGCTGAGTGCTTCTAATCGAAATAACTATGAAGGACTCTGCATCTCCACCAGGTTCGGCGGGACGGGCACGCGCTCCGCCTCTGCTCTTACAAATCGACACGCCAAACAGCAGCATCAACAGTGATGAATTTCGTGAGGTCGATGAATCGTTTTTTGGCCACGCCGAGAACGACAATGCGGTCGAATACGGCAGTCTGCCGCAGAACTGGTCTGAAGACAGTCAGGTATATACAGTACTTACACGTGCATCGCAAGTGGATGACAGAATGTGCCTTCAAATTTCATTCTTGAAACTGCACAAGCGCGCACAATGTTGAAACGGAAGCATCATCCGAGATATAAATCGCACCGAAGATGAGCATGATAATTAACAAAGATGTGCCGTTTATTCCTACGCGGTGCATGCGGAAGGTTTTATGTATATTTTTAAAGGGTGTATTTATGATTTTCAGTTGGCCGCGCTCGCCCGTCTGCAGCACGATTTCCACCATGATCGTCAAAACAGCACAAATTCTCAAAATCAGTCCGGCTCGTCTGACGATGAAATTTCGAAAGTATTTGTTGAGTGCTTTGTTTTGCAATTTTTTAAATGTTTAGAAAGTAAATAGAAGCGAATACTGGACTGGCCGATATCTGCGGCTGCAATTGTTCCGCTTTAACCGTCATGTTGTGCATCATAGTCTATCGCCAGCGTGTGAACAAGTAATAGCGTGAAACAAGTCACTCATTGTGCATGGTACATAGGTACATAGCTACCGGCTGCACACCAGACCTCGAACAAGGATCAGACATACATAAGCGAATATCAACTTCAGATTGCACACCCTCTGGCTAGTTCTACTCCGAAGACCAGCGCTCAAAATCGTCTGTCGCCCCATCATGAACGTGTGCATGCTCAATTGACCAGCCCGTCGCCAGCTGCCGCGCAGCCTGACCCCTCGGATATGAACACCCGGTCAGTTCAGCGACCATTTAGATTGAATTACGGCATCGATCACTCGACTTGTCATGTGAAACGACTCCGCACGTATGGTTGCGGCGATGCAAACATCGGGATGCGTTGTTTCGCTTCAGTGCATCCGTTGCTGCGCCTGCTACAACCACGACCACTGCTGCTGTTGATGTTTCACGTGCCGGTCATGTGACAGACGCTTCAGCTGCCAATCATGTGCATGATGTTTCGCCAAGTTCCATTTTCAAAGGAACCATCGTTCGTGGCCGCGCTATCCAAGTGAGTATCGCAGAATTGTGTGTTGTCTTAGATTGAGCACCAATACTGTGCAGTGTGTGTGACACTCACACAACGCGTTCACCGCCCGGTCTTTGCTATCATGCCCATCGGTGAGGTGTTAGACTAGACATGCCAATGATCTCAAACTGGTATAATGCCAGTCAGGTTATTCGTGTGCAAAACAAAACGGATACACATGGCAGTAAGCCAGAACAGATCTGAAATGGAAACTCAAAAATGTTTTGCAGTTCGGCAGCGGGCCGGTCCTGTCGCCCCCACGGCCAGACGAAAACAAGGCGCGTATCGGTGTCGGTGCAAGCAAAAGTGCTTCGTACGTTTTCTAAGGGACATCTTTAGTATATGCTTTTTGTCTTTTCATGCATTTACAAACTGTTTCAGGTCGGTTAATGTGCGACGTGGTGCAATGGCGAATGGAGTGTCACGTGCAAATACGAAGGAATCGGACAATGAAACATCACCAAGTCAGCACGCGAGGTGAGTGGAATTTATTGTGACATTTAATTTAGCCGTAGATTTATTGATGATTGTTTGTTTCATTTATGAATTGATCCCAGTTCCAGTCCACCAATTTCCGTCTCATCGCTGAGAATTGAGCAGCCCTCGGCTGCCGCCATCGAAGTCAACGCCAGCGTACACGCACGCGAGGGTGGTTAGATCACATCTCTGTCGCTTCCACTTCAGTACTTCCACTTCGCATTCAATACGAAAACAGAATATCATTGATATTCATTCACAGGGAATAATACAAATTACTTACTGTTATCATGCTCAACGAGAGTACGAGATCATGTATGTTTGCTAGAACGACAACCGCAGCATTGGTATCCGTCGTATCACTAAGAACAACAAACACATACACCGAAACTGTTTGTCGCGCAGGCAGCCAATCAGCATTGGGAATTGAGAGTGGTCCCAATACTACGTCAGGATCGGTTCGTACCGCCCAGTCAGACATTACAATCAATCTAAATGCAGCACATGAACCGACCACGCCGGGTAAGTGCACCTGACGTGTCCAAAGTTGCCCAGTTTATTAAAGTTTATGGGTGGGCACAACAAACGCCATTCGCCCAACACAAAGTTATTATCGTTATATGCCGTCCGTTATTGGCGCTGGCGACTGGCTCTCTTTGTTATCATGCGCATAATTCGGCGAGACAGATATACGTACTGGTAGAAATTCGGTGTGATCCAAAAATATATTCGCAAAATGGCAAATGAAACGTTTGCTCACTTCAGTCCCCATCATCGCACGACCGCCGCCGGACGTTCCGCGCCCGCACTACCGTTAGATTATGTTCCAAATTGAGCCTAGTAATAATTTTGATGTCACATAATATCAATTTATTCAAACACTCGATATACTTGCTTTTCAGCACGTCCTCCGCGAAAACGACCGACAGGGTCCACTACGATGTCCCGTCGCAAGGTGTTGTGGCGCGCCAACTATGGCGAACCAATGTCAGTTAATGACACAAAATTGTTCATAAACTACAGCACGTTTAAGATTAGAATTCTCACGGTTTCTGATGTGAGATTGTTCCCAAATCTGTCCAATCCAGGGGTCGCAAACGGACGATCGGGGCGAACACGCGTTTCATCTGTGACCGCGGTGCCAACCCACGTCACTGGTCTTGTCCGTTGCCCAACCGAAGCTACAAGCGTCAAATCGCCACCCGCTCGCTCCGTTCACTCAGAAATGCAACAAAGAAACGTCGACTGAAGTAAGGATCAAAATCATCTACAGTACATACATATTTATTGACCCGTAAAAACTTGTTCATTTTGGTTATGTCAAACGGCCAGTTATGTATTGTCATATGTAGTTTTGCGAAGTGTGTACAGCCCATAACCTTTGCACCTAAATTTATGTTATATAAACGTGCATAACACCTTTTATGAACGCAAATACATGACTGATCTGCACGCATCTTTCTTGATCGAACCTGCTGTATAGTCTTTCCTTTTTATGCCAGTCAAAGGAAACAAGCTACCCCACGTTATAACTCAACTCCAGTTTGGGGCAGGGTTGGAAAAAAAAATTTTTTTTAAACAAGTTTTTTTTTTAAAAAAAATTTTTTAAAAAAAAAAAATTTTTTTTTTAAAGTCTGAGATTCGGGGAAATTTTACCAAATTTGCCTAAAAAACGAGTAAAATCGCGAAAAAATGCAACTTTAATTGACAAGTCACTTTTGTGACTTGGTTTGCATCACTTATCAAGGGTGTTTACGTCATTTCGGTGCGATCCAACAGTCTGTGCTTGATATGGACCGTTGATTGCTGCTCTGTGGTATCGGACACAACAGTTTGTGGCCGAATAAGCAAGATTCACTTATAAACCACACAGAATTGAGAATATAAGCTGCAGAAATACTTGTCGGGTAGCTGAATCAGTCGTATATGACCGACCCGATGGGGTATGACATCGAAGTACCCTGTAGGCACATGCATACTGTGTCCCATGTATTACGGGAAGGTATAATAACATCATTTGGGGTATCTTAGGTACCAAATACATGCCCCAAAGGTGATTTTGTGAAGAAAATTTTTCGACCCTTGAGAAAAAATGACAAAAAATAACCCCCAAAAAGGCCATTTTTGGACGTTTTAGAACATTTTGTTCCCCCGAAAATTTAAAAAAAAAATTTTTTTTCTAAAAAAAAATTTTTTTTTTGCCCAACCCTGGTTTGGGGTCGAGATTTCAGAAACCAATGAAAGAGATTAAGAATGTGTCCTTGTTAATCCAAGCAAGACACTCAGCAGCAAACATGGTGAAATGTTTCATTGACATGCTGGCAGAGCACACGTGCAAAGCTCACAGCGAGCATGTGAAACATTGTTGTTGCTAGATTCCACAGGCAAACTTTGACACGTTTTTGCCAGCTGCCTGATTGAATCGAAATTGTAATCTCGACCTCAACTAGAAGTTCAGTTATAACACGGGCCCGCGCGTTTCCTTGGACCAAGAAAAGCAGGAAACACTATAATTTTTTAGAGCCCATAGGAATCATCATGACAGGGTGTTGCACAAAGTCCTTCTTGCGAATTTCGATTGTGACTGTACAAAATGGCCCTTTTATGTATCCAACTGTGCTTATTTATGGCGCCTTGGTTTAGTGTGTTAATCTTTGTACAGATAAATGAGCTTCAACGCATCAACGAGTATAAAAATAGAAGAATACGAGGGACACGATAAAACAACGCATCAAACAAAAGTAATATCATTATGATAATCAACCAGAATTTATTTATTTCTTGATGACCAGAGTGAGTCCGCCCGAAAATGGCAGCATTGTGACCTCCACTCGCGGATCGCGTCGGATTTTGCGATTGAGTTTTTGCAGATGCAAAGCGGCCGACCCAACTGGTGGTGTACCGAGCACTCCGCCGTCAGCCAGAGTCTGTAATGTTTCACAGTTGTGTATGTTGCATTTGTCTTTGGGTCTAACTGGAATATGAGCTGTTCTCATGCGCCGGGGTTCGACGCGGAGATAGATTTCACACAAACGGAATCCAACTGACGCGAAACTGCCGTATTCTAATTGTATTGAGGTCCCGTTTCAGGCTTTAAATTAGGCGTGGACAAGAAAAATGTGCATAGGTCCTCCTGGCTCGGGCCTAGGCCAAAGCATAAACCTGAATCGAAGCCTGAGCCAAAAATTGAACGAAAGAGAAATCCATAGTTGGATTCCGTTTAGGTGACTTCTATCTCCTGTTTGGGGTGTGTCGCAGTCACTACGATGATCCAGTCTAATCATCTCTCTGTGACAAGCCGGCATCGACATCTTGGCATAGGCTTGTAAGGTTAGGCTGTGCCAAGGCGCTGTATCGTAACCGGGTAGGAGAAGAATTTCCTTGACCCGTTTACGATCCGAACCTGGGGATTTCAATTTTAAGCCCATTAAAAGTACCGCTGAAACATCAACAACACAGCCAACACTCACATCAGTAATCACCATTAATCCTCCACTCCTCAACAACGTCACGCACATCTGGTACTCTTGTTCGTAATTCTTCTGGTCAGAATCGTCCAAAAGAATGAAGTCGTAAGTGCCAGGTTCACGTTGCGTCAGATCACCTGTGTATTTGATATCAATTATGAAATAATACTACTAAAACAGGTGGCTGTTGCAAGTCCATCCCGGGCTCAATAGAACAACAGCATGACATGAAGCAACTGGCTACACCATAACTCACGAAGTGAATCCGGAATCGCCAGCTGCGACCGAATCTGTATGGTAGCCGTGCCTTGCTGAAACAAGGTTTTGGCGACCGGTTATCCGAAGTTTATTTCGATTCAAAATAACCCACTTTTCCCGCATAAGTGGCACCGATATCGCGATAGTAATGCAATTGGTCCGGATATTCAAGTCCAACGACCGTTCCATGTTTACTAGTCTCTTCAGCAACACCGATGATGCCAAGGCCCGTGAACAGACCTGAGGTTGGTTGTCTTCTTTTGTTTT
Source organism: Rhynchonema sp. JSB1_4 (assembly GCA_030248065.1). Taxonomy (NCBI): domain Eukaryota; kingdom Metazoa; phylum Nematoda; class Chromadorea; order Monhysterida; family Xyalidae; genus Rhynchonema; species Rhynchonema sp. JSB1_4. The sequence continues at coordinate 8,200 of JASAMV010004000.1, forward strand.
TCAAGCTAAAAGTAAAAAAGGCAGAGACAATAATATAACTTACCGACAACCAAACTCCGATTCGGTTTGTGTAATTTGAGCATCATTTTGATGAGTTGCATTGCTTCGGGTGCAATGGTGTGTGACCAAAGTAATGGTCCTTTGAGCGCCGTGCTTTGCGTTTGCTGTAAACAAAATTGGCGTGAAACGTAGTTAATTTTTTAACAAAATCTAGAAACAATGACCTGAAAAACATCTCTAGTCGTGCCAGTAAGCTTTGTCGATTGACTGTATGCATACTGGAACAGGGCATAGGATGTCTGAAAGCTCTTCAACTGCACTGAGCAGTCTAACCCTGAAATTCGATTCAACGTTCTGACATTATTTTTGACAATTTTCAAAATTTTCGAAGAAATTACCACAGGTCTCATCCAATCTCGTAGGTCGTGGTGTAGTAATTGGCATCGGAGTAGCAACTACCGTTGGCTGTTCTGGTTTGGCCACTTGCAATCTGTGCTTTCTGGTCACCTGTGTCGGTTTCGGTGCTTTCACAGGTCGCGGTAGGAGTGATGTTTCATGCGTGGGTGTTGGGAATGGTGGGCCAGCTGTGGGCTGGTTCTTTGAGAGCATAAAATACGGCACCACTGTGGTAAACGGCTCTTTGGTGATGCGGGTGGCAGGGACTTCTTGAGTGGGGTGCACCACGTCCACATGATGCGCCACAACTGTGTGATGGGCTGAAATATTGTTTGGATTCCATGGGTAATGTTTTACACACACGTAGGCCTAAGGCCGTCTTCACAATGACCCGTTTTCCCGGTTTCCGTTTTCCCGTTTTCCCGGTTTCACGGTTTGTGTCTTCACAATGATCCGTTTTCCCGTTTTCCGTTTTCCCGGTTTCCCGGTTTCCCGTTTTCCCGTTTTCACGGTTGGTGTCTTCACAATGATCCGTTTTCCCGTTTTCCCGGTTTGGCCTAATTATTTTGCACCGGGAAAACGGAAAAATCCAATTAGAACCGGTTCTAATTTTGATCCGGTTTTGGTGCATTTGACGCGCGCATTGGATGCTGGGACATGTCCAATTGCAGTAATTTGACTGTTTTGCGTACCATTTATGTACAGCAAGTATATTCATTGTGTATATCTGCATTCATTTCAGACAAACAAGCATAGTGTAAGCTTACTTGTGTGTCTTTACCATTTTTTCACTTTTTAGCAAATGTATACTGACAAACAATCAAATTTTGAGGCTGGCTACCTAAGCAAAAGCCTAAATATAAGCAGCATATCGAAAATACGAACGGAAGCCCATCTTCGGCGGCATTTTATGATTGTCATCATCATTTTCAAACACGAAACTTAAAAAAAATCAAAATTTTTCAATCCACGAGGGGTCGAACCCGGCACGTTTTGCGTCAAAGATCCAAGCACAAACCATAAGCCAAGCGGCCGATGCAGATAACCCTACTAAACGGTCTATATAAACGTCTGCACTGTACTAAACACGTGCGTGCTTGCTCAAACAGGCAGGCAAGTTGTGTGCGTGTGTTGTTTTTCAATTATGTGCATTGCACTTTGCACACAAGCCGGCCTAAAAACATCTATAAATCATTTAAACAAAATATTTACAACAAGTTCTGCGCATTTTACATGTAAATTTTCTTTAGCAATGTCATACAGTGTTGAAGACAAGATCGTGCTCATGTCAGTCTGTCGATGTCAGTCTCTTTTTGTTTTCCTATGCTGCAGTGTTATAGAAATTGACAGATTGACAAAACAGACTGACATGAGAATTACTGTAAACGTTGAACAAGTTGAACTCACCAAAGATTCTTGCGCATTGTGCAAAAAAACGTGAAAACGGGAAAACGTGTCATTGTGAAGACACATTTTATGAACCGGGAAAACGGAAAAACGGGAAAACGGGAAACCGGGAAACCGGACTTCATTGTGAAGACACCAATGAAGCAAACCGGGAAAACGGGAAAACGGGAAACCGGGAAACCGGGAAACCGGGAAAACGGGAAAACGGGTCATTGTGAAGACGGCCTAAAGGCCGGCTTCACAACGCATGCGCGTTTGCATGACACCTTGGCGTAAACGCGCATGCATTGTGAAATCGGCCTCAGCTTGAGTATCAGCCGAACCCACAGCCTGAGACGAAGTATTATCCTGACTTGTCTGAATAGAGGCTGATCTCAAGAACAGTCACGGAATAAGGTGGACCAGGCTTCCAATGTCCGTGTGAAAGTCCACTAGGTCATGTTTTAAAATAATCGGTGAACACTAACGTTCATGATGGTACACACTATTTGCCACGTGCGCCTCTCGACCCAACAGACCTCTGTGGAGCACACCAAAGAATTCGGCGAGGTTTTGGCGCAACTGGAAATTGTCAAGCGGTGATGATCAGTACTTTTTATGTGAACAGGGTAACCCGACAATTGTGGAAACCTTTTGGTGACTGTATCGCGGCCGTTTTTGCCGTTTGAGAAACGTTATGTACCGGAAACTTCCATATACAGCCCCCGAAGCATTTCCGAACAGAGCCTCCGAGGTCTCAATTTAGGTAAAAAAGTTTCCCAAAAATCGACTACCAAATCACAGGTAGGTTTCCTTCACATAAAAGCACATAAACAGGTCATTTTCGAACATTTTTGCAGCGGAAACTGTCATATGATCGAATTACACGTGCTCTGAAATGCACACAAGGCGATTGTAATCACATTGAATAACGTTACATAGCTGGATAACGTCAGCAATGATTTTCTATTGGTCGCACAATGACTATATAAGAATACATCCAAAACTCTGTCCTGAGTGGTAAAGCACGTCTCGGGTCTCGCTACAGATCATAAGCGGTCTATTTATATTTTTTCAAAACATTTCTGCCGTTATTACGCTCACTGTGTTCAAACAGCTTCACTGTAATAGCGCCAGAAATGTTTTGGAAAAAATTCTAATAGAACACTTGTGATCTAGATCTGCAGCGAGACGTGCTTTACCATTCAGGAAAATGTATGGATGGATTCTTATATAGTCATTGTGCGACCAATACCAATGTCAAATAAATAATATGTATCCATAAACCACGAGGGCTCTATTCGAAAACGTCTACCGGGGGTTCTATTCGGGTAACATGTTTGAAATTTGCGCCTGATTAGTCTACCGTGTAAATGTTTCCGAGCGCACATCAAAGCACACAATTGGAAACGGTGAGGCTTCACAGAGAAATGACTTCTCACCATAGAGGCGTTCGCACTGACGAGCCCTGGCGCTTCGCTCCGTCTGCGAAAGCAGGGCGAACAGACCAACATGGCTGCACTCCAGTACATTCTCATTTCGTTCGCCCGTGCAATAATCTACTGTAGCTCGTGCTGCCTCAAGCCAAAACAAAAAGTTAAAAGCCCAGCCACAACTAACAAAAGGCAGTAGCTCCTGTGCAGTCGCCTGTTGGGTTCCAGCGATTAAAACCAATCCGATTGCAACCAAAAACGAGATTCGCATTTCTCTGATTATTTTCCGGGTCAATGCCAAGATTCAAACATTCGTAAAAACATCAAACCGACAAATTTTAAAGATTTTTATTCGATTTGCGCAATTGAGAGTCAACTGACGCAAAAAACTGCTTGCGCACGCGTTCAACTGCGGTGCGATAATCCAGAGAGCACAATAAAATAAAGCAAATATATCAAATCCAAAGCCGTTCCGGTGTTACGACCGAGTGCCCTACTGAATCGGCTATCGGTTCAGTTTACAGATTGTTCGATTTCGACGTGAGTTTCTTGGGTTTGTTTGTACATGGTGCAATTTATGCTCTTTTACGTTGTGTACCCTTTAAGTTTCGATGTTGTTGACTTTGAGCGGCACGCGACTGCATGTTCTGGCGGTACAGGCAGTGCACTTTGCAAGCTGATGCAGGTACAACCGGCCGGAAAGCAGACTCTTTCACAAAGTGTATAAATTGACTAACCGAACGCTGTGAACTTTGTGATAGGCGCCAGGCATTGAAACGTCTTCTTGGTATTCAGGTGAAAAGACAGATACTGTCTTGTGTGACACTTGCTTCGTCACATCAGGTTCGCATTGAGCCCTACAATCGTTGTTACGGTGCACTGGATGTGTTGTTAGGCTCATCTCTCTCGAAACCATTCACTGCAGATGTTTGGTGACGTTTTCTTGTTTCATCGGAATAGATAAGAGAAACCCACAAATCTTGAAGAACGTCTCAAGCACCAGACTTCCTCCGCACCGCAGATGTGAACATTTTGTTTATTTGGCCCCCAAAACACACTCACAAGTCACAACAGGTGGAAAGCTCGCCAGAACAGAATGAGGATAAGAAATTTATATGAAATTGCGGGAAAGCATTGAGCATAAAGTGAAAATGAAGTGGCTTGGTAGTGATAAAATGTTTCTGAAACACGGTGTTCAATACAATTGCAATTTGTAAAAAGGTGTACCGGTGCGGGTGAATATAAAGCTCTTTGGTCAAAATCAGGTAGACAAACTTCAGAGGCTTTTCAAAATAAATGCAGGACAAGAAATAGAATTATAGGCGATGCTCGATAAACGTAACAACAAATACTGTTTGAATCAATGTAAATAAACTATCCCATCACAATATATTAATCGAAACAAGTTCTCCAAACAATCACTGCTGCCCATTTTGCTCCTCAACAGCATGCATCATCTTGTCCACTTGTTGCTCTCC
>JASAMV010004001.1:0-23219 GCA_030248065.1 Rhynchonema sp. JSB1_4
AACTGATAAATAATGCATTACGTATTACTCAGCATAACAATGAAACGTGGCTAAGAAGTTCTTGTTACCTCAGCTCCAATCACATGCTTCTCGGTCACACGCCCATTTTACAAATGGAAGCTAAAGCATAAATAGCATCGAGCATGTTCTAATAAAGATCAATAATGTTAATTAAAATTAGTTTGTATCTTTTTGATTTTAAGCTTCATAGCAATATTATGCGAAACATAAAACAGGCAGTATTTATGTACAGACGGCAACACCCAAACTGTGGAAGATAAGCGTCACATTATTTGAGTTTGAGAGCTCAGATTCACGTCAATTTTTGTTGCGCAGTTATCGAAACTTCACACAAAACAATATTATGTACAAAAACACAATTTCACAAACACAAAAAACAGTAATACCTGAATAAAACTTGGGTTCCAGCTCAATGAAGAAAACTTGCTTATTAGATAATTATTTCACAGCTACCGACTATCGCTATATGTACTGTAAATCGACAATCAACACATAATAAGGTACAAACAATCCGGACCGTCTTCAACACAGCATCTTGGTTAAGTAGCATTTTGGTTTTGCCAAGTTTTACCTCAAGAAAAAAAACAAAACCGATTTCCTACCAGAAAAATAACTGCTTCTGATTACAGCAAGCAGACAAACAGCAACGAGAAATGTTTGTGCAATAAAAACAGTGAGTGATCGATAATAAAATAAAACTGAAGTTTGCACATGAGAGTGGCTGCTTAGGATTGTTACGGTATTTGAAATTGCATTGAGGAGGAAAACTGTTGGCATTTCAGAGAATTTCATCAATTTTCAAACTGTTTTTTTCTGAACAGCATTTTAAGTCTTCACAACTCGAACTAACCCAAATTAAGAAAAAGTGGATAATAAAGCCACATATGCCATTTCCCTCCGCGTATCCGAGCCAAAAAATTTTTGCCGCCACTCTCTCATGTCACATATTATTATCGTATTTTCTCCAAACACAAGTCCCGGACATCTGTTTTTTGAGGATTAGACATCAGAGAAAATACGGTAACAGACAAACCACAATATAATACAGCATTCGATCTAGACTTTGTCCGGTGTTTGTCTGTGATGCGGATTCATGATCATATTATCCGACGGTGGCATCATCAAGTGCATGGGAATGCCCGTCGGTGTGTTTCGGCCCATCATACCACCCGGCGGCTGTTGAGGAGTGCCAATGCGCGATTGAGGTGTGTGGGGACTGCCCCCGTGCCCGGGCGGAGGCCACATACCCCCTTGGTGAGGAGGTGGTGGTAGCGGACCACTGCCCGGGTCGAAACCCATTGACACTGGCGGCATGCCTGAAGACGGTGTTGGGAAATGTTGAGAAAACTCAAACTGAAACGTTGTTAAATGTTGAAGTTTGGGTCCGCATGCGGTTCGGTTGTCAGCAGGGCTGGAGTGTTACCAATGTCAAAAACGTGACCAAAATTCTCACACACGAAAAAACCACTTGGACGGACATGGCAAGCCAGCAAAATCCATACCGACTTCAGTCCGCAGTGTTATCACGCCCATCACCATTTCTGTCACAAAATCAGCACTCGTCTATAACAAACCCAATAGTCACCATCCCCATCCGTCAACCGACCAGGATGTGGCGCTTGCATAGGCATTCGCATCATGCCGGGATGCATGGCCGGATGGCCAATCGACGGCCCCGGCATGGCTGTCGGGTCGTAGAGGGTGTTCTCAAGCCGACTGATCTGCCTTTCATCTTCCTCGCCATATTGCCCGCCCATCAACTGTGGCTCTTGTACGATCATTACATCCTGCAGGCATAACTGACGCGTAAAAACCGCCACATAGTCACGCACGCATCCAAGCATTCGAGTTCGAGTGTTGTTGTGTGGCGAGTGTGTTGTCGTTTTCATCTATTTCTTGATTCAGGTGAGTATTGATACTTACTGCGTAACTTGCCCCCATTGCCAAAAAAACCCACAAATTCCCATCATGCACTAACCACGGGTTGCGAGGTGGGCAACGCATACGGCGGCATGTTCGGCTGTGCGGGCGCAGCGGGCGACGCGGTCGGTGGTGCCGCTTGTGCGCCCGCACCCGTGTTCTTCTTCTTGCTGCCGCCGGTCGAGCCTTTACGATTGCGTCTTCGCTTCGGCGCCGGTTTGGTCGGTTCGGGCGCCGGCGGTTCCGGTCCGCTCGGACCACCAGCACCACCCATCGGACCGCCGCTCGACCCGCCCGGCATCATGTGTTGTTGATGTTGTGCCTGTGCGGCGGCCATGCCTGCAATCCAAGGTGATTGGTGTCAAAAATGGGCATGACTTTCAACCACTCAGCTCTCGATCATAACAGTATTTTTCGAAATCAATCGCTCATCAATGAACAAATGAGCACAAACTGCAGTTGATCAACTTTTTATTGCAACGATCAATTTTTCTTGAAAATGTTTCATACATTCCATTTGGCCAATCCAAACATGCTCAGACTCTTAATCATAATCACTGACGAAAGAAGAATACCAAAAATAGTAAACTAACGTTGCTGAGCGACTTGAAATCTCTCGAACGCATTGTGTTGTAGGCATTGTTTCGGCGGCGCGTTGTGTGTTTTGTGCATAGACATCAGCGACTGCATTGGTTCCAGGATTTCACACATCTGCACAAATTAAAAAACGTCTTAAAATCGCATATTCTCAGAAACAATACTGCGCCATCATTTATGTCAATAAGTAGGGATCGGGATCGGGGGCATGCCGATACTCGACACCTGATAGCCGATACTTGACAAATGCCGATACCCGATACTTTGAAAATAACCCGATACCCGATAGTGCCAAAATACCAATAAAAACACCGCTTTTCTAGCAAAACGGACGTTTTGGCAAACATCGCGCGGGATTTTTTGAGATGGCCATTGAGTACTGCGCGCAACAATTTTTTTCATAAAGATTGTGATCTGTTGTTGTGTCGTGCCACAAGAAAATAGCTCTCACCTACATTTTAAAACTTTTTTTCTGTTCGCAAAATAATGAATACCTGCAGAGCTGTTTTCGAGAACTAGTTTTTAATCGCGAAAAGTGAAAAGGAACCCGGTACCTCGGAAAAATATGCCGATACTCGATACTTTTTGGGTGTCGATACCCGATACCTTCCGATCCCTATCAATAAGTGGAAGGTAAAAAAAATCGAGCATAAATTGGCCCACCTTGAGATATTTGAGTGTTTGATTGGTCATGCCCTGCATTGTAATATCTTTGCTCAACGTTTCTTGCATGTCCTGAAAAATCACGGATAGAATCAGCGCCAGACAATAAATATACAATTGTTTCAATAAAGGAACACAGAAAAAACCATCGTACATTGCTAATTGAGAATTGTGACCGCGGTATGAATTCTTGATATCCCCTGATTTCGATGATCCAGTGCCGAATGCGGGGAGGGCCGTAGGGTTCGTCGACAAAATCGCAGATCAGACGACTCTCCGTGTAAACCTGAATCATAAAAGCGTTAGAATGACAGAGGGTAAAATGGACAAAAACGTATTTTGTCGATCGATTGCACTGTTTTGTATTTCAATACCAAATCGGGGCATGCGCGGTAGCGCATGTCCCATATGGTTGTCCGGAGTTAGTGCCGGCAGAAAAAAATTTCACTGGCCAGTAATTCCACAACAAAGCACCGATGGTTTCAATATTTAAGCACAAGGTGCCTTGGGCCACCCTACATCTGCATTCAAAATTTGACGTTGATCGGTACCGGCGTCGTGGAGTTACGGTACCCAACGCCTCTCAAAAAGTGCAAAAACGTTCTTCTTCTTTCTTTCTTTCTTTCTTTCTTTTTTTTCCGGCAAAATGTTCGTTCAAAACTCAGGGATGCATCGGACGAGAAATCTGCCGCGGTACCGGGGGTTTTGAAGGTCGAGAAACTCGGTGGTGACATTGGTTTTTGAATCCGGAGCTCTTCGGAGCCAGAACCTGAACTGGAACCGGAACTCAGTATTTAGCCATGCAAATAAGTCGCACAATACTGGTCTGATCATAAAGACAGTGCGTGCGGTATATAGGTTTTCGGGGTCGAGAAATCTAATGGTGACATTGGCTTTTGAATCCGGAGCTCTTCGGAGCCAGAACCGGAACTGGAACCGGAACTCAATATTTAGCCATGCAAATAAGTCGCACAATACTGGTCTGATCATAAAGACAGTGCGTGCGGTATATAGGTTTTCGGGGTCGAGAAATCTAATGGTGACATTGGTTTTTGAATCCGGAGCTCTTCGGAGCCAGAACCGGAACTGGAACCGGAACTCAATATTTAGCCATGCAAATAAGTCGCACAATACTGGTCTGATCATAAAGACAGTGCGTGCGGTATATAGGTTTTCGGGGTCGAGAAATCTAATGGTGACATTGATTTTTAAATCCGGGACTTTTTGGAGCCAGAACCGGAACTAGACCCGGAACTCAGAAATTTAGCAAGTGAATAAGACGCACAATACTGCCCTGATCATGAAGAAATCATAAAGACAGGCGATATATAGGTTTTCGGGGTCGAGAAATCTAATGGTGACATTGGCTTTTCAATCCGAAGCTCTTCGGAGCCAGAACCGGAACTGGAACCGGAACTCAGTATTTATCCATGCAAATAAGTCGCACAATACTGGCCTGATCATAACGACAGTGCGTGCGGTATATAGGTTTTCGGGGTCGAGAAACCCAACGGTGGCATTGGTTTTTAAATCTGGAACTTTTCGGAGCCAGAACCGGAACTAGAACCGGAACTCAGTATTGATCAATGCGAATAAATAGTGTAATAGTGATCTGATCTCCAGTAATGTGTCAGCTGTTTATGTTTCTGGGGTCGGGGAACCGATGGTGACATCGCTTTTTTAGCTCTGACTTGATTGAGGTGTGAAACAGTAACATGAATACAGTAAAACCACCACAAGGTGAACCTCTACATAGTGAATTCCTTTGTATAGTGAACGAATTATCAGTGTGATCATATGTATTTTCCGTCCACCGAATGAGAAAATGCGCTTACTCGATATAAAACAAAAATACAAGAAGAAAAATGCCTGCTGTCGCGCGGCAAGAATCAGGATATGGTTCTCGGTATCATGCTGGTCGCATATAAAACACCTATACAAGATTGTTTACTCCCCAAAGTAAAAAGATATCAGTGGTTACGCACAGGAGCAAAAGGCGACTAAAAACATCACCGAAACAGAAGAAAAGCTTATTTGCCAAAAAATGAACAGGATTTAGAAAGAGGCATTGCATTCCTTTCGAAAAGTGAATTAAAAAGCGATACGCCATCAAGGAACCATATTGCGGCCAACGCATAATCGTTTTACCCACTCTTTATGCCGTTACTAGTACGAATCGAACCTGTGACAGCTTGCCGTCGTCGCCTCATTGCGCTATTGGCCGCAATATGGTTCCTTGATGGCGTATCGCTTTTTAATTCACTTTTCGAAAGGAATGCAATGCCTCTTTCTAAATCCTGTTCATTTTTTGGCAAATAAGCTTTTCTTCTGTTTCGGTGATGTTTTTAGTCGCCTTTTGCTCCTGTGCGTAACCACTGATATCTTTTTACTTTGGGGAGTAAACAATCTTGTATAGGTGTTTTATATGCGACCAGCATGATACCGAGAACCATATCCTGATTCTTGCCGCGCGACAGCAGGCATTTTTCTTCTTGTATTTTTGTTTTATATCGAGTAAGCGCATTTTCTCATTCGGTGGACGGAAAATACATATGATCACACTGATAATTCGTTCACTATACAGAGGAATTCACTATGTAGAGGTTCACCTTGTGGTGGTTTTACTGTATTCATGTTACTGTTTCACACCTCAATCAAGTCAGAGGTAAAAAAGCGATGTCACCATCGGGTTCCCCGACCCCAGAAACATAAACAGCTGACACATTATTGGAGATCAGATCACTATTACACTATTTATTCGCATTGATCAATACTGAGTTCCGGTTCTAGTTCCGATTCTGGCTCCGAAAAGTTCCAAATTTAAAAACCAATGCCACCGTTGGGTTTCTCGACCCAGAAAACCTATATACCGCACGCACTGTCGTCATGATCAGGCCAGTATTGTGCGACTTATTTGCATGGATAAATACTGAGTTCCGGTTCCAGTTTCGGTTCCCCGTCCGATGTCATGTCGCCATTATTTTTCGACCGCAAACTTTCCATACTGTTTAGTTTTGAGAAATACTGCAGTTTTGAAGTTCCGGATTTACAACCACATATTGTTTCTCACCCTGAAAACATATACCGCACGACACTGAACAGCCACTTACTGGTGAAAGATTCCGGCAGTTCTGTGTGTCTGTAAAGGTTATGAGCCGAAGGGCCGAAATGCGAACTTCAAAACATTGTCACCATATACCGAATTTCTTCATTCAGTCAATGCTGAATAGCGGCCTACCTACAGACATTCCGTTCAAAACTTGAAACTTCATCTCGGACCAGTAATTTGTGCAAATCTTGCATCGAAACTCACGTAATTGTAATTTGGAATGCATTAAATAACGGTAGTATTCCATATGGTTCCGGGCTGTCTTTATGCAGATCAAAAAAGGACCTTCCAGGCACTGAAACCATGAATACCGGATTGTGGCCGAAAACAATGAAACATGGCTTTTGGATGAGAGGAAACTAATTGATTGATAAAACCTAGGTATATATCATGCTACTTTTTGCATTATGATGCAAAATTGGTCGATCTGAAAAGATATGTTTTAATTTACATCGGCTTCGCAACACATTAACATGAATGTTACATTTGTGCATTTGGCGGAATGTCGCGAACGCTTTTCAGAGCCATAATGACTTTTCATGTGTATTCGACATCCAGACAATCAAGTCGTGAATAATGCTGATGGTTTTTTCAGCTTGTTTTGAAAACTTTTGCTTCACTAACCGAAACAGTATTGATCTGTTTGCCAATATTGTTTGGCGTTTATGTTCAATTGACAACACTATGCAAGGTGTATGAATTTTTTCAATTGTATTTACATCGACGAGACAATACATATATACAAGAAGAAAAATGCCTGCTGTCGCGCGGCAAGAATCAGGATATGGTTCTCGGTATCATGCTGGTCGCATATAAAACACCTATACAAGATTGTTTACTCCCCAAAGTAAAAAGATATCAGTGGTTACGCACAGGAGCAAAAGGCGACTAAAAACATCACCGAAACAGAAGAAAAGCTTATTTGCCAAAAAATGAACAGGATTTAGAAAGAGGCATTGCATTCCTTTCGAAAAGTGAATTAAAAAGCGATACGCCATCAAGGAACCATATTGCGGCCAATAGCGCAATGAGGCGACGACGGCAAGCTGTCACAGGTTCGATTCGTACTAGTAACGGCATAAAGAGTGGGTAAAACGATTATGCGTTGGCCGCAATATGGTTCCTTGATGGCGTATCGCTTTTTAATTCACTTTTCGAAAGGAATGCAATGCCTCTTTCTAAATCCTGTTCATTTTTTGGCAAATAAGCTTTTCTTCTGTTTCGGTGATGTTTTTAGTCGCCTTTTGCTCCTGTGCGTAACCACTGATATCTTTTTACTTTGGGGAGTAAACAATCTTGTATAGGTGTTTTATATGCGACCAGCATGATACCGAGAACCATATCCTGATTCTTGCCGCGCGACAGCAGGCATTTTTCTTCTTGTATTTTTGTTTTATATCGAGTAAGCGCATTTTCTCATTCGGTGGACGGAAAATACATATGATCACACTGATAATTCGTTCACTATACAGAGGAATTCACTATGTAGAGGTTCACCTTGTGGTGGTTTTACTGTATTCATGTTACTGTTTCACACCTCAATCAAGTCAGAGCTAAAAAAGCGATGTCACCATCGGTTCCCCGACCCCAGAAACATAAACAGCTGACACATTACTGGAGATCAGATCACTATTACACTATTTATTCGCATTGATCAATACTGAGTTCCGGTTCTAGTTCCGGTTCTGGCTCCGAAAAGTTCCAGATTTAAAAACCAATGCCACCGTTGGGTTTCTCGACCCCGAAAACCTATATACCGCACGCACTGTCGTTATGATCAGGCCAGTATTGTGCGACTTATTTGCATGGATAAATACTGAGTTCCGGTTCCAGTTCCGGTTCTGGCTCCGAAGAGCTCCGGATTCAAAAACCAATGTCACCATTAGATTTCTCGACCCCGAAAACCTATATATCGCCCCCACTTTCTTCATGATCAGGGCAGCATTGTGTTGTTTATTCACGTGAATCAGTTTTGAGTTCCGGTTCCAGTTCCGGTTCTGGCTCCGAAGAGCTCCGGATTCAAAAACCAATGTCACCATTAGATTTCTCGACCCCGAAAACCTATATACCGCACGCACTGTCTTTATGATCAGACCAGTATTGTGCGACTTATTTGCATGGATAAATACTGAGTTCCGGTTCCAGTTCCGGTTCTGGCTCCGAAGAGCTCCGGATTCAAAAACCAATGTCACCATTAGATTTCTCGACCCCGAAAACCTATATACCGCACGCACTGTCTTTATGATCAGACCAGTATTGTGCGACTTATTGCATGGCTAAATATTGAGTTCCGGTTCCAGTTCCGGTTCTGGCTCCGAAGAGCTCCGGATTGAAAAGCCAATGTCACCATTAGATTTCTCGACCCCGAAAACCTATATACCGCACGCACTGTCTTTATGATCAGACCATTATTGTGCGACTTATTTGCATGGATAAATACTGAGTTCCGGTTCCAGTTCCGGTTCTGGCTCCGAAGAGCTCCGGATTCAAAAACCAATGTCACCACCGAGTTTCTCGACCTTCAAAACCCCCGGTACTGCGGCAGATTTCTCGTCCGATGTATCCCTGAGTTTTGAACGAACATTTTGCCGGAAAAAAAAAGAAAGAAAGAAAGAAAGAAAGAAAGAAGAAGAACGTTTTTGCACTTTTTGAGAGGCGTTGGGTACCGTAACTCCACGACGCCGGTACCGATCAACGTCAAATTTTGAATGCAGATGTAGGGTGGCCCAAGGCACCTTGTGCTTAAATATTGAAACCATCGGTGCTTTGTTGTGGAATTACTACCGCGCAGCCCCGAATTTCCGCCCCCCCACGCCAACCCGCAAGGGTCCCCGCCCCCACCCCCCGCAACCAACCGGAACGAGAACGACCCCACCCCCCACACAAAACACGCGGGCCCAGCAACCCCAACCTTTGAGTGTTCGTAATCTTGTGCCACTCTTATATCATGAACTTCATGCATATCGGTGCCTGAATTCTGTTTGTTTTCCCCGATGTTATCACGTGTATCCCGATAGGAAAGTCGTAAAACTCGAAAAGCTGGTTCTGAAAACGAGTCCATGATTTCTATGTTCATTTCATCTGTTGTGTGATTGTTCACTTGCTTTCCATGTCCCATCCAGCAGTTCGTTCATAATTCACATTGCGGAACATCCGGGCACTGAACCTACAGTAGTTGACATTCAAAACCGGTTTGTTGATTATTGGGAACGATTTGTTGCCGTTTATAACTTCATTATTACCCAGTGTCAATACTGAAGCGAGAAATTTTTAGCGAAAAGTGACAATCTGGTTTAACGGCGACTCAAAATGAAATAACCTGTATCTGTTTTCATTTCAAACACTAGACGGGACCCGTGCCTACGGCCCGGCTACAGCGCCCGCGCCCGTGCCGTGCCACCCCCCCCCCCCCGAAGACCCCCCCCCCCCCCACCCACCCCCCAAACCCCCCCCCCGGCGGCCACACCCCCCATGAGTGACCCACGTGTCAGTACATTACGTAACCCCAGATTAATGTAACCCAGGTGGTCCACCGATGTTACATTCGCAAACACTCTTGAACACGATTGTGCGTATGTATGTAACTTAGTGAAAGTTGCCGCCTGCTAAATAGTGCCGTGCATTTGAGACAAAATGATCACAGGAAATAAATATTAACGGCGAGGCCTATGTTATCTTAATGCTCGTTTTAGTCTCGCTCCTCATGCAATGTGGGCTGGGGCATGACGCACTTGAAATCTCTGTTTGGACGTGCACAGGCATGGATAGAGTTTCCAATTCCATGTAGTATTTGCGAAATGGATTATTATTGTTCGAGGCACTTAGTTTGTTGTCAATGTTTGTATACATTAATCATCATTTAAAGTGCACATGTGCGAGAGCGCTATCGAAATTGAATGCGCCGAGACCTTCCTTGTTTCATATCCCCATCCTTATATTTGATCTCCTCCCTTCCCTGACCTGGCTGGCCCAATAGTTCAGGCAAACATTGCATAACAAATGCTGAACAAAACCAACAAGAACAATTTTATGTACATCTTTCTATCCGAATTCGCTACTCGATAGATATATGTAGTAGCTGTCCAAATTTATCCGAGCGCTTTGGTTTGCTGCCACACGGGAGCAAGCCTATAAATCGCTGTGAACCGGCATCGAAATACAAAGCGCTCAATTTAGAACTGTTTCCCACACGCAGCTGCACCCAAGGCACATGCTCATCACATCATCATGTATACCGTAAGTACCGGGCGGCTTTGAAGTTGCTGGTTGCTTTAAAAACCGCGGCTAGTACTGAAGCTTTCAATGGATGTTTGAGTGAAGCCTATGTATGGTGAACTGTCAGTAATTTTTGATGATTGAAGCCTAATTTGCTTTGCAAAATTTAGCGTCAAACAAAAGCCAGTAGGCTGACAAAAACTATGTCGGCTTCATTTACGTAATGCAGGGCGGGGAACGTAGCCAATTTCTCGCCAGTACCCGTATGTATGTGTGTAAGTTCACCGAGAAAGCCCTACTTATTGCATCTCGAGTGCAATGGAAGATAGACCATGTGCTCTTTCCGTTGCTAACGCGTGTTAGTGACACCTGTTTGCATGGAAACAGCGTCTGCTGCATCTTTAGCCTTTAGCCAAACTGCAGCATGACAGACAGGGAAGAGGGAACCCTTTCATAATGGCTTCTTGCACTTTGTGCACGTACGTAGGTACTAAGCCCTCTTAGCCCTTTGTGATGTGTATGCTATGGTGCATGTGCCACTTACGGGACACACACGTCCAGAACCGACAGGCTTTTTCAAATTGCAGACATTTCAAGCTCAGTATCAACTCAGTTCTTAACAAAAAAATGTTCGCAAATTCCATTCAAATGCAAAAGAAGTCATCATCCAGCCAGAATTGACATCAAATGATGATGGCTTGATATGAAGACCAGCACAGCAGAATGGGCGTACAGGTCAGTTGGGTTGTGTTCGAAAACGGCTTTATTTTTTAACTTAAATTGAGTGATCTTTGCGCATGGTCTGTCTTCCACCATGGGGTCCGCTGTCGCTGAGCCACCGTTGACGAGCTTGTGCGGTTGCACAATAAGCAATGATGGGAAAAACAATCAAAACCAGCTCACAAGCATTACCGGTGTCCAATAAGTGCATTATCTCAATGACGACCCGTCTGTGAATGTGCAGGTCGAAACCAAGCACAACCACAATTCACATTGCAGACTGCTGTGCGTTGGTGTGGGGTTCACGCTGTCAATGGTGCTGTTGGCGACCAATCCGATGCAACGCATCAACCAGGGTGGCGTACCCAACATGTTGGTGCTCAATCAAAGTTGGTACGCACGGCGACGGGACACCGCGACCACACCATGTCGTGATGACGACACACGATGGACTGCTGATGCACGAAAACACGCCATACATACACGTACGCGGCTGATGTTTCAATTGGGTTCTGTAGAATGGACATTTGAAGTTGTTCTGTGAACGTTGCAGCCCAAGGATAATCATTGTCTTAGATTCGGAACTCAATGATGGGTCTAGCTACATACATAGGTAGACAGCAAGAATCCGAATCGGTTGAGGCCAGAGCAATCGGGTCTTGAAGTTAGCAGAGTATAAGTTGAGGCCGAGAATTGACTGAATCGAGGTTCGAAAAATTGGTTAAGTGTTTGTCCCAGTTCAACGCCAATGCGAAGGCATAAGCATGGCTATACCTATGTGGTGACCCAAAAGAACCGCCTCATCAATATACAGACGAACACTGGCTATCGCAATCCCTCCTTCGCCAACAACGTGTTTTGTGCATGGTGTTGTCTCGACCTGGTGCGCAGGGCGAGAAACAACGTTTGGCCGTCGTGGACACGTGGGGAAAACGATGCCACAAATTAGTGTTCATGTTGGGCGGGCAACGACACGAAGTGCAACATCTCACCACGTACATCACTGTGGTCACGTTCCCGTTTGAGGTTGGCTCATTTGGCTTCCTTACACTCAAAAAGGCATCGGCTTGCGATGCATGGGTAAGCAAGCGCATATACTGTAGAGGTGTTTTGGTGTCATGTTGCCTTCTCGTGCATCCAGATTGCACGGACGAGTTCCTGGTGCACCACTTGTCTGGCAACACGAAACACACCACACCTCTCAGCCCAACAGTCAAGACACAGAAAAATGATCGTCACACCATTATAATGTTGATCTCCAAACACGTGATGTTTCACAACGTTCCAGGACTCAATGAACAAAACGTGGCTGAAAGTACGTCTCGGTGTGCGTTACATCAATCGAGCATATCGGGCCCAATTCGACTGGTTCCTGCGAATTGATGACGACGGATTTGTGATTATGGAGAATTTGATATCGTTCCTCCAAACCCGGAATCCCTCGCTGCCCGAAATGTACGGCGTGCACTACAAGACGTACAACGGTTACGTGGGCACTGGGGCTGGACTGACACTCAGTGCACTCAATTTTGGACATTTGGTCAGGGCGTT
This sequence comes from Rhynchonema sp. JSB1_4, assembly GCA_030248065.1. NCBI lineage: Eukaryota > Metazoa > Nematoda > Chromadorea > Monhysterida > Xyalidae > Rhynchonema > Rhynchonema sp. JSB1_4. The sequence continues at coordinate 12,797 of JASAMV010004001.1, forward strand.
GGAACATGATGCATGTCCTACATATGACACGCACAACGACGATGTGGAGATTGCGAATTGTTTGCGATTGGTTGGTTGGGCATGGAGATGGACGAGTCAGATTCTGGTGACCGTACTAGTTCTAGATTTCCAAAAAAGGTTCTGGACGTTTTGTGTACATCTCAGTCACAGCGCTATTGTTTCTCTGCGGATGGATGATAAATTAACTATTACACGCTGGTCGAAGTTAGTCACGTGCACAAACAGCACTGTGATTGCATCTAGTCACCCTGCGTCTGCTTGTTGAATAATGCAGAAAGTGCATCAGGTCATCGTCGGCGCGAATGCGTGACCCCAATAATCCAATCAACTTCATTGTTAGGTTGGAATTCACGTGACCGACAGTCGTGATGAAGCACGTCGATTCCGCTACTTCCCAATGCCACCCGAGCAGACCATGTACCATCGGGGCAATCCGGACTGGTTGTGGAAATGGCTGGCTTACAAGATTGAGGAGGTGCGTGTGCGATGAATTTGTGAAGTCGTGTGCATTTCATTTGCTGATACAGGGCGTAGGTAATAAGCACGACGTGCGAGTGCGCGCCTTTCGATGAGGATGCTGTCATCCGTGCTGGATACTCGGTTGCTCTGCGTGGTCTGCCATGTGAGGGTAGCCGCATTTCTGGTGAGGTGACCGTCTTCCATGGCAGTGCTGCTGTCTAATATTTCAAGTCACAAGTCTCCGCTTTTTTTGCCAGTCCGGCATTGGCCACTACAGAAGTGCATCCATCTGATGTTTCAGGGCTACGAGTGTTGTTCGGACGAGTTCATCGCGTTCCACTACATCAGCCCCGAGCACATGCGCGTACTTGAACTATTGATATACTACATACATCCATTCTCACAACGCGACACCTGGCAGGGACTCTATCCGAACGAAACTAGACAATACCTGATGGCCGCCAAAAACTCGATGGTCAAGACAACACCGTCGTATGGTCACATGACCACGGTGGGACCGACACCGCTCACACCTGTGCCTGGCAGCACTAAACAGTAATCATTGGCTTTACGATTCGCGTCAATCAATAACTACGTGTCTTTTTTGGTTTGTAATCAAGCATATGAAATGTGTTTTTATATGTTTTATTTTAATCACTTGGCGCATTAGCTGCTCAAATTTATTCATTTATTTTCATGTGATTTTTTTCTCGATCTGTGATACGTGAATCTGCTTTGTAACTCATTCATTTAGTCAACTTACGGTAGCGTGTGCACCCTACATGGTCTGTTATTTACTTCTTCAAAAAGACCTTATCTCATTTCTTGCACAATGACGATATCAGATCAACTTTATCCCGCTTCCTTACAACAACAAGAATAAATAAAGGGAAGCGGAAATGGCAAGTCTAATAAAACCCGAATCGACCAGCCAAGTAGGACATTCAAAGAAAGGGCAATACTGAAACGGAACTCATGACAGACCCGAAAGTGTAAATGAAACTTATACAACAACCACGCAAAAGAACCCATTTTTCGTCTCAGTCTAAACACAACCTGAACGTTATGAAGCAATCAAGAATACAATAAGACACGAAAGTGAAGCTTAGAAATGAATCACTTGCTACATTTTTAATGGATATCATTCATTGCAGATCAGACGAACAAAAGTAGAATTGCGAAAGTGCACCACGCCAGGTTTAGTGACGTAAATGCAACATTTTGATAAAACAATTTCGTTTCATGCAACCAATAAAATGCGAAATATAATGCGCTAAATAGGAAAGGACGCAATACTGCAGAGCTGAGCTACAAAAGTAAAGGCAAACAACGCAAACACGAGCCCGATTTCGGAGGTGCTAGACTAGTGGGACATTCAAACGTGGCTGCTGATTTGGGAAATGTGACACGTTGAAGAATATCAAATGGAGCATGATGATTTTCTCTTTCTATTCGTTTTGAACACACAACACCTTCGAAATCGGGCTCGTGTTGGCGTAGTTTGCCTTTAACTGCGTAGAATCAAGAAGACAGGAAGAACGATAGACTAATGAAGCTGCGAGGGAAAATAAAACGCAAAATATACCGACAGCTCCACTCACCCCTCAGATTTGTGCTGGTGTGAGAGATATTGGAGAGCAGTAGTGGTTTGGTTAGCAGATTTCACTAGAATGAGATTGAGATGCGATTGATTGCATGCAACACAATCGTAGAGATTGCTGAGAAAACAAGAAGCCCGGTAAGTGACAATCGAAAGAAGCTAAAGTGAATAATTTAGACTTCCACAAATGCACACAGCCTACCTTCTATACACATCACGAGCAGTCGTTGTCGAATGCGGTGGTTCATTCATTTCATCAATATCAGACCCGGATGAAACATTATCAAACGAGTTCTGCTGATCGGTGCTAACCACCAACGGACTGTACCTGGCATTCGGATGGCGGTCATCGACGGGCGGTGCCGGGTTCGAACCCCATCGACCGCACGTCACCACTGCCATCAGCCGACCACAACGCGGCCAACGACGCAGCTCGCTGATCGTCAGGGGCGTCAGGCACAGCGCTGTGACAAACACCTGCAATTCATATGAAGCTCTTGAGCAGTAGCGACAACTAGTGCGCTTCCAACACAACCAACCAGTAGAATAAACACGATGAACACCGAGTGCCAGCCAAATGCTTGTTGCACCAACGGTACGAGCAATTGGCCCAACGCAGCACCCACACTGCCCGTGCCGTCAACCAGACCCGTCACCGTCGCCAGTGCTTCCGAACTGCCACGAATCTCTGGTTGGCTGCAATTGCAAAACAAGTTGCACATAATTATGGACACAAAAATTAAAAAAATAAAAGTAGACCACAACGAAGTTCAAAATTTATCAACTGACCGTCCCAAATCAGCAGCCACGGCCGCCGATATAAGATTGGCCGGACCGCCAATGAAGAACCCAGCTATGGACATCAAGAACCCATTGATAATTTTGTCTTTCGGCGAGGCTGTAACGTTGTGAAATTATATTGCATGTTTGTGGTGCTGATGTGTGATGATGTATAACTTTGCACCTGAATATAAGAACAGGGAACCAGTGGCCAGCAGCAACATCGATACAACAATTGGAGTGCGGGTCGACAGGTGGTCCTGGGGATCAAAAAGAAGTATTCAGATTTTTTTAATGCTTCAATGCTTTTTAATGTTGGTGTAGAAAAGCTTTTATTTGTTCACACAAACATGAATATAGTTGCCGCGTGAAATTTTCCTGAAAAGAAAACAAAAAAGCCGTTTTTTCAAGCGTTCCGGGTGTGTGGAAAGAACGAAGAAAACCGGGCCGACCCGGGACCGAATGTTTTCCCAAAAAAATCGGCAATTTTCTTTCGGAACAATGGATAATTTTTTCACGACAATTCAACTCTAAACCATCACGGTAGAAGTCGCCGTAGTTGCTTGTTTTTGGCATAGCAGACCATAATAACCTTTGTAAAACACATGCGCGGTGTCGGCAATACACAAAACGTGTGCCCAAAAATGCTTGTTTTGGTTCCCCTATGGTTATACACTACGGTTCGTCTTTTTCAAAAATATAACGAACCGGTTCTTCGGCAACCATAAACACGAATTCTAATCCGAATAAAGTAACTAACCGTGAGCACGCCACCAGCCAGTCCGCCCACAATGCCACCCCAATCGTACCATGTTGATAATTTGTCGGCCTCAGACTCGGACCAATGGAATTTATTATTCAAATAATACGGTAACCAGAAGAACAGACTGTAGTTGACACATTTCAGACACGCGTACGCGAGGCTATACTGAAACAATTCTCTATTTCAATATCCTATAACAGATGATGAAGATCCGGTTATAAATTAGCAAAAAACGAACGGCAATAACACCAGGCAGTAGAATGGCTTTGAAGAAATTGATTGCTTTCGGCCTTTCTTGTGTTTGGGTGATCAAGACCGGGTCGTCTTCGGTAGATGTATCCTCGGGATCCGGCAGACCTGGATGTTGGTGGATCGACGTTGTGGACACAGGAAATCACAATTCAGTGAGCCCACATTATAGCGACCCTCAGTGTTGTAAAACCCTCCTTTTTGTGACAAACTTGTCGCCGGGTCTGGGATTTTTACTGGTTATAATAATGTGACAGCAGTGAGTTTAGTGACAAAAATCTGAGCACCACAGCTCAAGCATCAAAAATGGTCCACCAGTGGGCACAAACGAGAAAAAAATTCCGCCCACTCAAGCGCGAACACCAGATATTTGTCTGTTCGTTGGCAGTGGTGTTATATGGTAACAAAGCACATTTATGAACAACAAAACGCTCCGTCCCGGATTCAACGAATGTCTTGTCACATGCAAAATATGTTCTGCGTGACCAACTTGCAAACTATTCATAGTGAAAACGCTTTATAGTGACAAAAGCGACGTGGTCAAGTTCATACCGCTATAAAGGGGGCTGACTGTACGGCACGTCACATGGTTATTTGAGAAGAACAAACTCAAACTCACTACCACTTTTAAAAAAACTGGCTTAAAAACTCTAACCGATTTCGCGCGGTGCGGAGACGAGACCGACGAAGACCACACATCCGCCAGCAATCAGCAACACGCCGTTGACCATGAATGCCAGCTGCGAAAAGCGACAAAAATTTTTAATATAAAAAACCAGGATTTTTTTTGCACAAGAACATACTTCATATCCATACGGTTCGACAAAGGCCACAATCCAAGCACCAATGATGTTGCCGACGCTGGCACAGGCCGCCCACAGACCCAACACCAGACCACGGCTGCCATGACCGAACCAATTGCCCATCACGCACACCTGCGTGCGTGTGATGATGGATATGTAGATTCGATTGAAATGCAGGTTTTGTCATACTCTCGCATCCCTTAGCTCTCAATTTTACAGGTGCAATTCGTATCAATATATCAATTTCGGTTCGAATGGACTAAAATCAGCGACATCTTTGCCGTTTTAGGAGCAAAATGATGAGTTTTACATGCCACTTTCAGCTACAGTGGCTCAATTTTTTGGTGCACATCACATCAAACGCTTTGTGAAACCGCATTTTATTGCGGAGCCTTACGCACATAGCAGCGCAGGAACCAACCTCATTGGGCCAACCAGAGGATTGCACAAATCCACACGCACCCCAGAATAGAATGTACCACCAAATTGAGTGCACCGACAGCCATTCCGATACGGTGCCGAACATGAAGCACTGTGGAGGAAAACGGAACGTTGTACGTTGAATTATGATGATGTAAACATAGTGCGTTTTGCCCGTTTCGGTCTGTCCTCACAGATGGTGTGAAACATCACCTGCTGTGCACAAAAGAGCGGCGGGTAATGAAATCACAAGTCAGCCACACTCTGCTAGTGCTACATGCAGGTGGGCTTATCATGTTGGAGCCGATAATTTATAAAAGTGCATTGAGAATCGAAATATGAACGCACAAGAACCCCGGATATCCACATTCCGATCGACAGCACCGTGCGCGGATCGAATCGGTCGCCCAACGCACCGCTGATGTACAGACCCTGAACATCACGGTAGAATAGCAAAAATATCATTTTGGACACAATGTCTAACAGCTGCACTCGCTAACCACAGCGTAGCAGCCAAGAAATATTGAATCGAGAGAACCGAGAAATGTTTCGGCTGCGTCATCTGTTTCGAACAAGTAGTGTGACCGTCGCCAGTTCTGAAACACTTAAAGAGTATGGCGGACGAAAAAAACACGTTGTTTTTTATGCAAAATACGAATATTTTCAAGGCTCGAAGGTGTTTTTCATCGGTTTTTTATTTTTATGTTGCCAAAAATTGTGATGAAAAACAAATGTTCGGGTTAATTTTGGGCTCGATGCACTCTTAAGCTGGCACAACATAACTTGGGTCCATTCAGTATCACATACCCTCGAAAACTCACCAACACCAAAAAATCACAAGTCACAAACCTCGCTTATGTACGCACGCGGATCGCTTTGATTCTGAGGCGTCCATTCTTCTTGAATTGTTGCCTTCACGTTGCTAAACGTCTTGCGCGACGCGTGAAACAGAGCATAACTGAAATCATGATGGTTTTGCTGCTCGCTTCAGTGATTATTTTATCTTGTGGTCGGGCCAGACTCTACTTACTGCCACCTCTGTTTCTGTCCACCGATCCATTGTCAATCAGTGGCGTCGCGGAGGAGGACGGGCCCTTCAACGGTACTACAGTATCCGCCCCACCTGGCGATCTCGACAGGGCGTTAACATACTGTATTACAGTATGCTACCGCCCCGACAATGTGCCATCAAAAAATCCGGGCAGATATACATTCCGACCGGCCGAGCTAGAAGCGAGGGGTTGTACCACAGGGTAGTGTAGTTCCTGGGGGGAGGGGCTCCCTAAGGTACATTAATTTCCCCGACCAAGGCACATTAGTACACTACTTTCCTCTCCGGGTAAGTACACTAATTTCCCCACTTTTTGCCTTCAATAGATATTTTTACGTCGAAAACGGGAATTTTTAGGCCTAAAATGGGTAACGTTCATGTCAATGTGGTCAAAAGTGGGCAGACGGAGACGACACCTTTTGTACGGAGATTTTTTCCAAAAAAGGCAAAAACCTCAAGATATGACTTCCTGAATTTTGGTTGGGTATTTCATCCCTTCGCCACGGTGGCCGTCAAACAATTCCGAAACAAAAAGTCCCGGAAAGCGAAAATACTGAAAAAATAAAAAAGTGTGATAACGTTTTGCAAAACCCGAATCCGTCATCACATAAAAGCACATGTGCGATGTCAATAATACACGAAACACGTTACATAACATGCTTGTCTTGGAATTCCCTATGCTTATACACAACTGTCCTTTGTCGTTCTTCTTTTCAAAAATATGAAGAACCCCGCCTCCACACCACTGGCGGGATGAATATCCTGTGAAAGAGCAATTTTTCTGGCAGTTTAGCAGTGGCTTGTTGACCACAGGACAAGAACATAAACAAACCTGAAGAAAGTCAGCAGAAACACCGACAAATGATGGTGCGTCCAATGCTCGCCATTCGAGCAGCATGACATCTTGTGACTTGGTTATCGTACCGCCACCGCGATCGCGGACACAAGTTAGTTGCAGCGGTGCGATTTTAAAACAGTCGATTCGGGGTCATTGTCTGGAACCGGACTCAGGCCTGGAGTTACGAAGTCGGCAATACCAGCATCCCGTAACGCGTCGAAAAGCACTGTTTTACCTCATTTTTTGGCCAAAATTGTATCACAACAACGGTGTTTATTAGCCTTTTTGAGTGACCAAAATCATACATTTTCACGCCTCCGGTCCCAACCCCGCACCTTACTGGGCCTGCCACCACACTGACTGACCCCAGTAACAGAACGCGAGAAATAATGTGAGCAGCAGAGCTTAGGATCGGGCCGGGTAACCTCGACCCGGCCCGATTTAAAAATCCAAAATCCCGGCCCGGCCCGGTTCGCCGAGCCATAGGTTGGTCCGGCCCGGCCAGATTTTCGGGTCAAAGGAAAAAATCGTCCAAAAAAGTCAAAATTTGCAAAATTTTCTTGGGGAACCATATTTGTGTTTTTGTGATTCGCTTTCTGTAAACGGGGTCCATTAACGCGATCTTTTGGTCCAAAACCCTGGCTTGGGCTTGAAATTTGAGCAATTCAGGCCGGGTCGGGCCGGCACGTCCGGCCCGGCCCGAACCGCCAAAAAGCACCACGAGCTGAGCAGATCTTATTGCATGCATAAATACTGTACCAGGCGAGGGGGATACCTACTGTACTGGGGGGCTACCTCCCCTCCCCACCTCCAACACTGGCCTTACGGATGAAAAAATGTTTTTGTCGTGAAAAAATTTTTTTCGCATTTTTCGACGTTTTTTTTTCATTTCAAAAAGTGCCTATAAAGTACCTGTATCGCGAGGAGCGCCCAATTTTTTTCACTTTTAAAGGTTTTCGGTCGAAATTTGGGCATTTTTGACCGAAAAATGGGCATTTTGAGGGTAAAAATAGGGGCGGGTAGTGTACCAGAGCGGGGCGAGTACCTTGGGGGTAGACAGGTAGAGCCACTGTAGTGGCTGGGGCTGGGGGGGGGGCCGGGGGGGGCGGGGGCCCATTCCCCCCTAAAAGGGATATCCATCTCGAGTCAACCCTTAGGGGGGAGGGAAGGGTATCTATTTCGAGCCGACCCCAAAACAGAGGTCGCAATCGGGCCGGCCCGAAAAAACGGCCTTTTTCGCCTTTTGACGGACCGACCACCAGGGTAGTACTTGGGGGGGGGGGGGGGAGTGGGGGTCCCCCCAAATTCATCTATCTATCGTCAACACTTTTTGATTTCATCTATCTATCGTCAACAAATTCTGGGAACAATCTATCTATCGTCAACACATTTCGACCCCAAAATGGGTATTTTTGCCTCAAAATAGCTCAAAATCGGTATTTTTTGTCCCAAATAGGCAAAAAATCGCGCGCTACGCGCGGATTTAGTACATCTAAGCACATTTTCATTAATATTTACACATTATTACCTACTTAGTGCACTATACTATACCTTGATTTTGGCGACCCCCCCCCCACCATCTATCTATCGTCAACAAGTTTGGCTCGACCCCCCCCCCAGATTTCGGACTTGGGTCATCTATCTATCGTCAACACATTTCGGGTCCCAATCTATCTATCGTCAACACCCTGACCAAGTACTACACTGCCGACCACAGGGGTATCAGTATCTCGCACGCAAAAAAAAACAAATACAAGGGGCTCTATTAATTCACTGACCCCTTTTTGGGTGGGGGCTGTATTGTATTACGGGATACGGGGGCTGTATTTAGGTTTCTACGGCAGGTAAAGTTCCAAAATAAACTTCCGAAAATGTTACACTACCGGTAATTTATTTTCTCGAAAAAGTGTGTTAATTCAAAGGCGAAAAATTTTTTGAGGGTTGAATACCAATATCATAAATTCATTGTAAAAGACACCAACACAAGTTAAAAGAACGCTTTTTCATTCCTGAAACACACGTGCGGTGCGAGTGGCGCGACTGCGACTGCGACCGCGACCCAATGTATAACATGATGTCAAATTACCGTAAAAACCTAAATAGAAGGGGGGCTCTATTAACTCACTGACCCCATTTTGGGGGGGCTCTATTACGGGGGGCTCTATTCCGGGGGGCTTCTATTAATTCACTGACCCGAACCTGAAAAAAATGTTCCCAGAAATACCCCCGAAAACCCCTAAAAAGGGGTTTGAGAGGATGTTTTTTCGCTTGTAGTCGCATTTATTCGCGTCTAGTCGTCAATAAGAGGCGTGTGCTCTGAACGAACAACAAACGTGCATAAATGTACCTGTGCACCACTATCAAGCGTTAATACACTACTGTATAGGGGATGTTACTTAGGGGGGGGGCTCTATTCCGGGGGGGCTGTATTTAGGTTTTTACGGTAACTTCTTGCTGAAGCCGAGCAGCGCTAGTGGTATTTGCCTTGAAGCATCAGGGATTAAAGTCTGAAACGTGAAACATCAGCGGGACGTGTGGACAAGCTGGAGAAAAGGACAAACACTAGGCACACAAAGAGTGGCCCAACCTAAGGCCCAAACAATGACGCTGGCTGATCATGCCCAGCAAGGTTGTTTTTCTTCATTCACATTCCCATCATCAACATCGATCACAATCACAATACAGGGAAAAAAATCCAATATCTAGGTCCGGACCAGACCTAAAAAATACTGTATAGCTGAGATGAGAACAGTCCTCGTCCTAGACATGTGCCACCGTCTAATTCTCTAATGTCATCCAGATGTTGAAGCGTTAGATTTCGCAGCCAGTAAGCAGGTTGGGCCTTGACCAGGCTTTCATTAGACTGTATTCGCATCAGTGATGCCTGACAGACACCTCAGTACTCTTACGTCCGCCCGACGGGTTGTTCTTGCGTTTTCACTTGGGTTTCTGAGTGTGAAAGAAAAACATTTTTGGGGGACTATCAGTTTGCCTATCGACGATTGCTCTACAACTTGCGGTGTTTGTAATCACACACGAACATTTTTCATCTTGCAACAGCGACCAATTCCGTCTGCGTCATCATGTCGAATGTGGCCAGAACTGGTCACGTTGCTGCAACGAAAACGAAAACACAAAGCAAATGTGGCAGAAGGGAAAGGAATAAAACCAACGGTTGATCATGATGGACGCTTCGTTGTTTTCGGCAGAGCACCAGTCCTAATTCGACATCGATTTCAGCCAACGATACAAATCCGCGCGAAACATCAGAGGTCGAACATGATGGTGCCGGCGGCGACACACCGCAAATGCGAACAATGCGCGCCAAAATTGCGTTGCGCAAGAGCACCGAGCAACCGGTATGCAGATCTTGAGTCGCGCACCGACTTTTAGTTCTCAAAGAAACATAAAGAGCATGTTTCATTCAGATTCCACAAAA
>JASAMV010004004.1:0-22478 GCA_030248065.1 Rhynchonema sp. JSB1_4
GGTTGGGTAACTGTTCTTGTGCGTGTTGTTGTTGTACTGGTAATGGATTTTGAAGATTATTGGTGCCGCGCGTTATAGCAAAAGTTCGCGTGTTCACTTTTCACTTGCAATTTTTTATAGTCTGCCAAGACGCATATCTTGGCCACACTCACGATACTAAAATTCGTTTTACCTAGCCGTCGTATGCAAAACTTTCCCACCGGATGTCATGGACTCGCACGACTGTATTCACAGATTTTTTGAGCTCAAAGAGTGCAAAAAAGTGGTACAATTGCACCCAACTGGAGTTATAAGAAAATTGCCTCCATCCGGTTAGTCAAGCTGGTAACCTGAATCTGTAAATGACGTGCTAAGCTGCTATTTCGTACGACCACTGCTTTTTTGACATTGTTGGCACCACAGACTTCCTTCGTATGGGTAAATATGTTCATCAACTTTGTATGAGAACCTTCTTGATCAAAGATATACCTTGGTGAAAGTATCAAAGCGTGACGAGCCGTTTTGTTCCTGGTAGGGTACATACCTCATTCGTCTAAGGTGCGCGGGACGCTAATTAAGAACACCCGGAGGTGTATTCGAGCATTTTTTCGGGTTTACATGTGTAGTTAAATGAAGAGCAGTGCATCTATGAGCTTCTTCTCGGCATATTTCTTTCCAACAGCGCAAGAATATGGTTTGTTTATTACTCGGAAACTTTCCAGATAAGGCCCCATAGGAGGGGTCTTTAATTGGCATCCTCAGGTACATACGCATTGCGGGCTCATGTTGGCACAAGCGAGCGAGAGTCGACTATAATTTATGGCTTTCCGTCTTTCAGAACAGCATGCTCACTATCAATAGCTGCTGTTTATAAGAAAATGGGTCTCCGTGTCTTGCTTCACTGCGCTTTTTAGTCGCATAAACACTGTCCCACAAGCCTGGTGGCGGTATTAGGTCCAAACCGCTGGCTTGACTTTGGATACGGCACTGTATCGCTTATCGCAGTATAACGTACATACGTATGTATATCATGCAACTGACGTCCAAAACTGCAATTTTTATCCGTGAAACACAGCTTGTCCGAAAGCCGTGTGTTATGTAGTATGTAGCTTTGAACGCAACTTTCTCCCCATCTTATGCCTTCTTCACAACTGCTGCGTTTTCAACACGCAGATTTCAACAAGATTTGTGCCAACACAGAATTTCCAAATACAAAGAGCTCAGAGAACCACAAGATTTGCAGCGCATCCAGCTAGAAATATTCCATATTACATACAGTTCATCATGTTATGCTGTTGAGTGCCCAGTGATCTGCTGAATCATTCACCTTGATGCTTTACTGAGCAGGTACATAATCTGCTTAAAAATCTCTTACTTTAGTAATCCGCGAAAGCATATAGCAAAGATGCTCCCTTGCAACGCACATTATGTAATGGTAAATGTTTCCAAATAAATTATGTTTCGACCAGACAGGCAAACTCGTCAGCGATACGATCATCATTTGGGTCGACATGACATCAACCATCTTGAATTCGACAAATTCGAGCTTATTTGACGACCTGAATCCGTCATCCAACGACATACTGTTTCCGGGTCCGTCGTCTTTCCAAGACACCTCCAACAACAGCTATTCAGGGCAGGTCACCATGCATCATCGTCCAAGGACCAAACAGCACGTCAGTAATGACGTTTACCACTCGATGCCGGTTTCAACCCAGTATCCGCCGGTCAGAAGTTGGCAATTTGCCAGAACTGATGCGGGTAGCAGCAGCAGCATCAGCAGTTCATGGGTGACGATCGGTACGCCCACACATGGAGGGGATGGGGATGGGATGGAATGGAAATTGTTGGTCATACTTGCCGCCGCTGTCGTCATGCTCGTGGTGTGTTTGGGTGAGTTGGTATTTTGTGCATTGTTTTCTGGACCCTATGTGCACAGGTTTGTAACCAAACTATTCAGCGACTTTTCAGGCGCCCGGAAGTTCAGGCCCGACCTTTTCAGGCCCAGTTTTTCAGGCCCGGCTAATTCAGGCCCAGCATATTTGACTCATTTAAAGGCTTAGGCTACAGCCGGGCCTGAATGGCTGGGCCTGAACCTGTACCTCGATTGAACATATTGACGCTTTTCAACGCCTCGCGCAATAGTTGTGGTTGTTGCCGTACTTTTTGTGTGACATGGTCTCTCAAAAACATTGCATTGCATCAGACACAGAACTGTGCGTGTTTCAAGCACCGTGCATTCAAGTGTCGTTACAATGTCATTGCGCAAAGCCTTCATGCAGCCAGCATTAGTCAACAACCTTCGCTGATGTTTCAGTGCTGCTGACGTACATTGTCTGGCGTCGTGTACGTCCGCGTCCGCCGACCGTCTCATGTCCGAACAACAACCAATCGTCAGACGATGCGAGCATTTGGGACACTTCGTCGCTAAATCTCAATGCAGTCGATAATCCGCAAACGGTTGGCGTATGTATTTCGTTGGCTTGCTGGTTTCAGTTCAGGACTCGAAGTTACACTGCATCTGCATACGCTTCAGACCACAGAATTTGTTTTTTACGGTCAATACAATCGGTTACTTTTAAGTGACGTTTCTACTTTGACCTCTGCTGCTCAAGACTTGGTGCGATCTACTTTCCCCAGTTATACAGTGCGTGACGTGAAATGAAACTATGTATAGTCTGTCCATCAGCTCATGGCACTTATGGTTCGGAGGTTCAGGCTCCGTTGTGAAAAATTGTTCCTCCGCAAGGCAATGTCAGAGAAAACGGCACACAAAAATAAAATAAAAACCGATTTCTCTTTCTTTTCTTTTTTGTAAGCCAACCGGAACCGGAACAGCACTGGATCCGGTCAAGGTTTTCAGCTGACAAAAAGTGTCATGAGCTGATGGATGGACTATACATACACATAGATTAGTCTGCAGATCGTAAGAATACGCAATATTTTATTTGGGAACGCTACCGTTGTGGAACATTACGGTGTCAGACTCAGACACAACTCATTTTTAAACGTGATCGCACTCCCATGGAACGAACTCTTGCTGAAAGCTCCAAAGTCACAAATATATGTTTTCCTTTATTCCTTATTTTTCACAAAACTTAATATTTCCAGAATGGTTACTACGATCTCGAATCGTTAACGGATGATTCCTATTTGGCCAGTCTCGACCAAGCGATCACCCAGGGGTACACCGTCTACTACCACGCAAAGATCAAACATGCCAATGGAAATGCGACAACCAAATCGTGAAATATGTACATACTTGCATGCGGCGGTACCGTGTTTGATCTACCGAAGAAATTTTTAGCCGTCGAGTTCAAGCATGTACCTCAACCAGTCAAAGAATCAGCTTATAGTCAGATCAGCAAGAGAATGTGGTAAATTGGTGTTTTGTACAAAAAAATGTATATTAACTTAAGGTGCCTTTTGTGAAAAAAGTTGTGGCATAAAATTTGTACGCACACTTGTGTCCTTCTCCAAGTTGAGCCTTTGACGAAAACGAAAAGGCTGAAGTCAACGACACACCGAATGACTTCGTTTTTATTTCGTGAAAAACATGATAAGTTTCGGTTTGTCAATGTTTGAGTCTCAAACAACGCCCTGAAGTAAACATGCGATCTCTGACTCACACGCGCCGCTGCAGCACCCACGATTGTGTAGTCAAGGGAACATCAGTACATGCACACCTTATATGTAGTACATACTGAACGTATTATCTGTGCTAAAAACCCACACTGACGTCACGAAAAACACGTGGACCAAACTTACGTGTATTTTTTCGACAGTGATGAAATAAAACGCAATGTCAGTTGCTGGGTTTCAGATGATATGTACGTACAAACATGTGTGGAAAGCAAAATGCTTCGCTATCTTGACCATATTTGAGCATTTTCCGTCGTATTCTCCCTCGTTACTATCACTCTTGCTGTATATTTTATCTTCCGTTGTCGTAGAAAATCTCGAAAAAAACTAACGCCGTTTTTTTCGAAATGTCGTTTGCTTCGGTGCACCAAGTGCAAGCGCATCTGTTTCTGACGGGATATTATGGAATGCGGGAAGCTGACCTCAAAGAACTGGGTGTGACGCTGCTTGTTGATGCGTCCAATGTTCCTGATGACCGCGACGTGACGTCATCGGAGACCAGGGGTAAAGTGATTAATGGAATGATTCTAGATTTTTGTGCAGTAATGGATTGGATGCAGCTGTTCAACCCAAATGTATAGGAACCCTTCGGCCGTTTGGCTTGGTGTTTCGACGTGAGCTCAGGCATTTTAAAATATAGCTTGATTGACGACTGATTTTCGCGTTCTTTCTGAAGCTTAAAATTTGGTGAAATTCAAGAAGTGCTGTTTATCTCGCGGGTGCATTAAATTCAAAGCTAGAAGCGCGTCGGTGCAGTGCGATGATCAACCCTCATTCAATATTTTTTAAATTCAGCCCAACAACAAAATATCGAAACGATACGTATCAAGGTTGATGATGAGGAAGACGCCCCTTTGCACGAACATTTCGAAATTGTGGCCGATCGAATTGATAGTGAGCGGATAAGTGGCGGGAAAACCATGGTGTTCTGCGCGATGGGAATATCAAGGTACATATGTATGTATAGTTCTTTGCGATGTTTTGACAAAAATGTTTAGAACTGGTGCACAGATATAGCAACGTAGGCTGTTTCTCACCCCGTTCGATCTGGCACGTTGATCAGGGCTTGGAATGTTCTCTCCTGGGATCAACACCCATGTTGCGTTGTACTTCACTGTACCATGCGCCAACTCAGTACAGTGTGATTTCACTATGGGCACTACGCTTGTTTGTAGTGGCTCTCCGCCCTCGCTATGCACGTGACGAAACTCTGTTTGTCAGATTGCACGCATTAATGTTACAGCCTAGCAATAGGATTTGATGGCCGTGCTTTTTGGAAACAAATTTGCTTGAGGCGTTCGCACTGACGAGCCCTGGCGCCTCGGTCTGTCTGCGAAAGCAGGGCGAAACAGACCAACATTACTGCACTCAGTATACATTGCATCCCTGCAAAGTGTCGGTAGATGCGTGTGGTACATGCGCGCAGCTATGTCACTTCTCCTCAGAGTCCGGATTTATCCCGTTAAAAGTCAGAACTGGTCTACGATACTCTAACATTTATTTATTTATTTTTGTTTAGTGCTGGCTGAAGTGAAATGGCGTTGAACTATCTCAATAAGTTTCGCACATTTGAATCGTGCAAGTCTATAGTTGTATAACGATCATAAAAATTTTTAAAAATTTTTCTGACAATATGCGCTCAAATTTCTTCATTTTCAGATCCAGCACGTTGTGCATCGCCTATCTCGTGAAACATCAGCAAATGACCCTCCGTGAAGCGTACCTTCACTGCAAAAAAGCGCGTCCCCACATCTGCCCCAACAATGGTTTCTGGCAACAATTGATTGACTACGAACGGAAAATTCGTGGCGAAAATTCAGTGACAATGACGAGCGGGCGGTATATGGGCACGTGCCCCGATATTTTGCTCGGAATGAACATCGGGGAAAAGGACAAGAAACAAACATGATTGATCAACTGTGTCGTTTTTGTGTGTGACTAGTCGGGACCCGTGCCTACGCCCCCCCCCCGAAGACCCGTTAGCATACCCAAAGCTACCCGTGAAAATTGACCCGTCCGTACCTCCGAGGGAGGGGGCCACACACATACGTCTTCCTGTTTCAGTTGTATAGATGGATTTCGTGACATGATAAGATTAAATGCTAAAAGCGCGGTTCTGATATATCTATCAATGCATACCTCTACAGCATTATCATTTATCTTTATATTAATTCATCGATATAAATTAACATTTTACTCTGAGATGAGCTCGTGCTGATATGAACTTGAAGCTTCAAACTTATAGTTTTGATTTGCATGATGTGACTTTTAACAGTGTTTATTATCTGTTAGGTTTTGTTCATCAGTTGATTTTTATATCTGCTCTGCGTCATAAACAAAACAAGAGCCCACTTCGCCAAAGGATGTTTAGTATTTATTCACTCCTGTACAAATATTTGAGTAATAAGGAGAATGTGGTTCGTCACTCATGAATCACATGAATCCGGAAAACAGAATCAGAGCTACTTATCAGCAATAAAATTCTATGAAAATTCTGCCTAATTGTGTTTTGGTATACGTATATCACATGAATCACGAGAAGCAAACTTTCACCACTGAAAACTACGAATAACAATAATTTATTTCCTCGAATAACGATAATTCCTTTCCTCTACTCGCGAAAACCAAATGACTATACAAAAGGTCCGTGTGTAAAGTAAAACTACGCCAACACGAGCCCGATTTCGGAGCTGGCAAAATGGTGAAACATTCATGACGTGGCTGCTGATTTGGGAAACGTTACACGTTGTGGCATACCACATGGAGCATGATGATTTTCTCTTTCTTTGCGTTTTGCAAGTTCACCACCTCCGAAATCGGGCTCGTGTTGGCGCAGTTTGCCTATACTCAAACACTCTCATGAGTTGTACTTTGGCTTGACCTCATGTTCGCACAGACTGGCCTCCAGCGGCTCGTAGTCACACATAAACGCATACAGACGTCCGTTTTGTACACTGACTGCGCCACAGCATTCGTCTTCTTCCCCCGGTTGGTCGGACGCCCACAACGTTGCAGGCACTTGTTCACCTGAGTCGAGGTGAGTGACTTACTCTGTGAGCGTGATAACCAAAAGCCAAAACGGATAATCCTGTGGTTAATCCATGCACAGATCAAGCTGGTGGAGTTCTCTGATAATTAATCAAACTTGGAAAGGCACATGGCAAATTGAAATTAACAGGGGCCCACTTCGTGACATCACCCAAGTCCATCGAGTGCGATCTCGGCACCGGTGCCCGTTGCGAACCCAGGCGCCCACCCAGACGAATTTCAGCTGCTTCGCGATTTTCACCGATTTCAGATTCTTTACCAGCTGTACGTTTTGGTCGAGTTTCGCCAGCTCGCCGTCTTTCAGATAGTGCGACTCCTTGCACTTTGTCAGACCACTCCAGCTGGCCGGCTTTACGCGCAACACGTAGCATTTTTCGTTCTCGGCCGACCACCACGAGAACAGATGGTCGGGGTCGTAGGTGGCCTGCAGTTTGCACGCGTCGCCGCGATTGTCGACCGCGTCAACAATCGACACGAACAGCAACCAACAGCACAAACAAACATGGGCGATCATCATGATGACAAACACGGGGGCAGTAATTTGTGAAATTTGTTGTTGTTTTTATAATCGTGAAAAACTGACCAAGATTTACAGGGCTCGGGACATAACACTGTAGGAATGGTAGCTGGGCATATTGTTATATACCGTTTGAAAGCATTCTGACAGCCTATGTTACTCATAATCATAAACTTTGTGCTCGCTGGACACTCGCTATCACTTGGTAGATGGACTTTTCGTTCCAGAAAAAAGTGAATTTTTTCACAACTTGGAACGACCGGTGCAGAAACCTTAGATGAATTGGTCAAGTAACACGTAAATAGGACTACAACAGTTTTCTGCGTAACTTATCATCACAACTTCCTTCGTTCAAACATTAAGCCCAAGCCCTAGCCTAAGCCATATGTTTAGAGAACACAAGTTTGTCCCTAAATTTTGAGGCCGCGCTCTGCGCTGCAGAATTAAAAGAACCGTCACGCCAAACGTACATATATGCTCCCGGAAGGACGCGAACCTCCGACCTTCCAGGCATCAGGCCTGGACAGCCAGCTGCTCTACCAACTGAGCTACGGGAACGCTATCTGGCTGCAGCTCAAGGTTGCACTTATACCCATGCAATCAGGGCTGGATTTAAAAAAAAATTATTATCGAACTTTTTTTAATCTTTTTTGAATTCCTAAAAAAAATTTAAGATTTACTTTTTTGTTCCGGACCACAAAAATTTCGGTTCTCAATGTGAAAAATTGCCGAAATTTTTTGTAAGTATATTTGATTGTACTGGAGAATATAGGAATAGTTGACACCGACCAGTTGTGTTCACAAACCGGCAGTAGCGAGGTGATATTTTTTACGATGAGCCAGATAACGTGAACACGATGCGCTGGCAGGCAGACTTAAAGTCTAGAATTTTACAGCGAAAAAAGCAAGAGCATATATTTCAGAAATCAGTCTTTGAACCACCTTATACCATAGTCAGTGCAGTAATCATTGCCATAATTCTCGATCAAATGTCAAAAAGCATCACCACTGTGTCATAAAGGGATTGCTCAAAGGCTCGAATGTTTTACTCAGTGATAATTGAAAAATATTCCAGGTACTCAATGTTCTCTATACCATGTAAGTAATTCCAATAACGATCGAGTAATCCATTAGTCTTCTGGCTGTTCTGTTAGGTGTAATTTTTAGTTTAATTCATCGGCTGTGATTTATCCAAGTTGTGCGCGTGCTGCAATGTAATGAACTGAACTACGTATGTATATATATGATGATACCAAAATAGTTTTTGAACAAAAATATTAAAAAATACAATACCGGGTGCAATTCTAGGCTGAAAGTTGAAGTCGCGTGCACGCGCGTGCGAAACTGTGCAAAGTATAGGCAAAAGTCGAAGTAACTTCGCGTGCACGCGAGGTTTTGCGCGTGCGCTGCCTATGTTTTACCACTAGGAAGTCGCGTGCACGCGAGGTTTTGCGCGTGCGCTACCTATGTTTTACCACTAGGAAGTCGCGTGCACGCGAGGTTTTGCGCGTGCGCTGCCTATGTTTTACCACTAGGAAGTCGCGTGCACGCGAAGTTTTGCGCGTGCGCTGCCTATGTTTTACCACTAGGAAGTCGCGTGCACGCGCGTGCACGCGACTTCAACTTTCAGCCTAGAATTGCACCCGGAACTGTACCTACATAGCAGAGCCGCTTGTCAATTTTTCTGTCGGACGCGGACTTTATCAATGACAGAAGAATGACTAATTGTACAGTCGTCGATTGAACGGGTCAACTGTGGTCGTCAACTCAAGCAAGACAAGAGTTGACTTTCTGAATTATAAGCACAGAAAATGACATAAATTGCACAATGAATAATTGAACTGGGTTGTTTTTTTTTAAACTCACCGACTGGCGTCACTTTTCATCATTTTGATGCTGAGCGTTGTGTAGATCTTTGAGATCGCGTACACGAACCTAAATAGCACCCAAACCTAAAAATGTCACAAACGAGCAGCGATTTCAGCGCCGTGTACGCAAAATCGTGTCTGGGTTGATCTGCCGCCAGTACCGCTCCCTCAAAGGACCAACTCGGAATGCCGATCGATGCCTTACTGTGCTGTAAAACACAAAGCATGATAATCAAAAAAGGTTTCGGTCTTGCCACTTGTAGCTAACGTGAACAATTTATACAGTCAGTCGAAACATCTTCGATTATCACGCTTCGTGTTTCGGGTTTCGGGTTTTTTTTCAAAACCCGAAACCCGAAACATGGACATAGAAAAAATTTATGTTTCGGGTTTCGGGTCTATCTGGTGGAGCCCTAAGGAAACTGAACTATCCAACGAACTGAGGAGCAAAATACTGCAGAGGCCCGTTACATCTTGACACGAGCAGGTGTAAATTCCGTGAGAGTTAGTCCAACAACAGAATTTATGCTCTGTTAGCAACTGATAGAATTTATGCTCTGAATTTAGCCTGAATCATAAAGCGCGTAACCTAGTGCCTCGCCTCAGACTGGAAGTGATCTGCAGGTTGTATGATCATATATATATCATACAAGCTGCAGATCACTTCCGGTCTGAGGCGAAGCACTGGGTTATGCGCTTTACGATTCAGGCAACGCACGGGGCATAAATTCTGAATTATAGTTGTTGTTGGACCACACAAGAGACGCACTCAACCTTGAGTCGATCGGCAGTAGGCGTAAGCGGTATGGCTGCCGTGTCGACGGAGCCATTGTCATTCGTAAAACATCACCGAGCTCGACGTGGCTAGCGTCGAAAAGATCGAAAGTTGATTCGAGCCATTCGGAATACCTGCAGCGACACAAAAGTGGAAGCTTAGCGCTCCGGCGCGGTGCGTTACTGATTCAAAAAAGCGAATACACATACAATGTATTTGAGAAACGTGGATAACGACTAACGACTTCGAACGTCTCGCTCACGAATCCCGGTCTTGGGCAGGCAGCGGTGACGCGGAAATTCGACTCGAGCGCACACGGCGTGGTGACTGAACCGGTCCAAACTGCGACGCGCAATCTGTTGTTACGATCACAACGCCACGTTGTGTTCATTGTGTGATTATCTGGATTTTTTCGTTCAAAATAAATCAACTCGCGAGCACATTCACGCTCTGATCGCAGTGTTTTCTGGATTGCGTGTTGTGACTGTGAGTGGGTGAAGCGGGAAAACAGTTCGGCAATCTAAAAGTTGACACATTTTTTTCATTTTGCCAAAACACTACAGCTGTTCGATTGGGAAACGCGCTCTTATTATGATTGCCCAAAGGTTTTCGGTTTCAGGTTGCGACCACCCCAACGACAGGCACGAATGTATTCATGTTCGGTTTTAAATGCGGTCGTCGGATTGGGCAAGAATAAAAAGACGAGTTATTGTATGTGTAGTTGCGAGACATGATGGCAGGAAATCGGTTACTTTCTAAAATGGGAATTGTGGGCGTGCTAAATCCATTGGATTTATCGAATCACGGCGCAGTGTAACTTTTGGACCGCGGGTGATGTATTGATTGAAGGTCAAAGTCATTCATTCAACCACAGATAATCCACCTACAATGGGTTGTGTATTCACTTTTTTCACTTTCTAGGTATACTAGACGGGACCCGTGCCTACGGCCCGGCTACAGCGCCGCGCCCGTGCCGTGCCCCCCCCCCCCGAAGACCCGTTAGCACACCCAAAGCTACCCGTGAAAATTGACCCGTCCGCCCTTCCGAGGGAGGGGGCCACAAACACACATACGTCTTCCTGTTTTAGAAGTATAGATAACGTAACAAAATATAAGAGACTTTTTTATTTCGGAAGTCAGCTTTTCAACCGCTTTATAGCAGTGATCAGTGCCATAATTCTTGATCAGATCAGTCAAAAAACATCACCAGTGTGTCCATAAAGAGATCGCTCAAATTCTCGTCTGTTTTGCTCAATGATAATTTATAAAGATGTTGCCGCTCCAATATTGGCATTGTAAGTGTAATTTCAATGAGGCACATTTGAGATGTCAGTCATATTATAGTAAGTCTTCTGGTTGTTCTGTTAAGCGTGATTTTTCGTTTAATTCATCGATCTTGATTTATCCAAGTTGTGCGCGTGCTGCAAACGTTATGAACCGAATTATACAGATGTTACCAAATAGTTTTCGAACAAAAACGAAGCAGAAAAACACCTTTTGAGCCGTATATGCAGTGGTTGTTTAAAAAAAAATTTTTTTTATTAAAAAAAATTTTTTTTTAAAAAAAAAGTCGTTCCAAAAGTTTGAAAAAAAATTTTTTTTATTATTTCAAAATTCGAAAATTTCTCTATTTTTTTGCTCTAAAAGTGCTATTTTTTGCATAAAAATTGCTACTGTTGACATCACCTGACCCTACCATGGGTGTATTGGGTGCCATAATCGTTGTTTTGTGGCATCTAGACATAGTGCACACACTCACATGGCCTCTCATATGATCACACATGTGCATGTGACTGGGCGGGCATGCATTTATCCATGCAACAGACCCGAAAGCAGTGATTCGGTGTGATATTCACTCTATATTTACACTGTTTGTCACATATTTGCATTGGTCGTGTACCAAAAGGCAATAGTTTCACCCAAATTTACCGTCTTGAGTGTCACAAAGCCACACGAAGGCACCCACACCACGTGGGGGAAGTGTACGGGTGTGTACCTGACTACTGTTGGTACTCATTGACCATTGTTTAGTATTGTTTTCGTGTCGTCAGTGCTTTATATGCACTTACCACACGTTATTGAAGAAAAATGCCACTATTTTTTGCTTTAGCGCTCATTTTTTTTCGTTTCGGGCAGTTTTTGGCTGGAATAAAAAAATTTTTTTTCAATTAAAAAAAATTTTTTTTTTAAAAAAAAGGGGTTTGAATAAAAAAATTTTTTTATTAACCACTGCGTATATGTACATACATACGTATATCAATTTTTTCATCGGATGCACCGTTTGTGAAGACCTTCACTATGAACTAAACTAATACTCCATCCCGCTATTGCATTGTCGGAAACACAGTAATTCAAGCAAAAATTAACACAAACTCCACCTCCGTCCGCGCATAGTCAGACGAAATTTTAGGTTATGTCAATAAATTACAAGTTAAAATTAAGAATTTTTTGCCACAAACAGCGGGTTTCTTGAGCCCAGACGTTGTATTGGCGGGCCGCATGTTCCATTCCATCGGCTGCCATCAGTCGCACACCGCGGAGCAAATGCGGTTGGCTCTATAAAGCAGTCAAATTTGTCAGTCACATTTGGCAGTCATATTTGTCAGTCAAAGCATTTGCTTCATTTGCAAAAGGCGAACAAGCAGAATGAACATCAGTCAGAAATTTCAGCATTTTTCACCACAGAAGGCTTGAAATCTATCTTTCTCAAAGCTGCATTGCTGGAGGCCGCCGTTTTTCTATGCCTGGGCCACGAGCAAAAATTGATTTCAACATCCGAGGGATAAAAACGTCTTTCTTTTTAATTCCAGTCAGCTCAGTTTACCGAAATGGCCTTGATGAGCAGGGCACAGCAGCACGCCACCAGCACAAACATGATGAGAATTGCGAGCCCGAAGCCAAGCAAGAATGCGGTGAATTCAGACATGATGATCGACGGAAGATTCAGAGTTTTCAGGATTTCCGAGTCAGTTGGAAAATGATTCACATAATTCAAACTCAAAATGATTCAAATGGAAAATGGTATCTAGATTTTTAATCGGCCTTCCCCTTGTGTGAACTCCGATAACGATAGTTTTATTGAAGACCAAAATCATACGCATTTGCGTGTGTGTCACACTTCACACATATCGCTGAAAGGGTTGTACACGGCGCTTCACTCAAAACCTGTACACAAAAGCGTAAGGCTGTGAGCAGAATGCGGAAATTGGTGAGCAGATTAATGCAGAATGGCAAATTTCTGCATTCCGCATTTATCTGCTCACCTTTGCGGAACGGTGAAATTCACCGTTCCCGCAAAGGTGAGCAGATAAGCATTCCGCATTTATCTGTCACCGTTCCGCAAAGGTGAGCAGATAAATGCGGAATGCAGAAATTTGCCATTCCGCGTTCATCTGCTCACAGCCTAAGCAACGTTTCTGCACGCCGCACGAACATGTTCAGAAACTGGGTCGAACCATTTCAGTAACGCAATTGTTCAGCTGTTTGAAGGCAACCGTTCAAAGAAAGTCTGTTAAATCGTATCGTACGCCCCTTTGTGCGTATCTTGGACTCTAAATGGAATTCCTACCGTGTCCGCTTTTGCATTTCATAGCTCGCGTGTAACATCAGCTCTGGGTGCCTATAGTGTGCGTGTGTGTTGAAAGAATCAGTAGGGACGTCACCAACATCTGTGGTGTCCAACGTGAGCAGTTGCACGAAATTTCTCGGTTTGGTTTCTTGTTCATATTTACAGCGCTGAAAGGTTTGCAGTGTCAAAAAAAGACAAACACGTCTCAATTCTCAAGCTTTTACGGCAACACGTATAAATTATACAGCGAACAGTGTTGCAACAAATATAAAACAAACAAATTTCTAAATCAGTCATAATACAAAGCATAATATTCATCATCGCGTTTCGAATATTCCGTAGTCGTTGTGGCTGTTGGTCGGAGAGTGACAGAGGTCCTGGCCTGAGCCGTGCTAATTGTTGAAGTCCTAGTCTCGGTCGGGGTGGTCATATCCGTATGCGGTCGCCTTGTTTCGTCAATCATCGGCACAACGATTCGCCATGGTTTTGGGTGTACGGCCAGTATTGGCCGTCTCGTTGATGTTTCAACTTCGGTTTCGTTGTTTTTCGTGTTGGTAATTGTTGACGAGGTAGTGGTATTGACAGTATCAGCCACTTTATGATCGGAGTCAGTAGGTATTGACGGCATTTCCATCTCTCGTTGCACATGCTGCACTCCGATATCGTAATCCGGGTTACGATAGTAATCGTCGTGATGTGCGGAAAAGACCACGTTGTCGGACAAACTTGGGTGTTCCTCCAATTGCGAAGGAGGGAGAACCAGCGAGAGATTTGACCGAATTTCAGGTAGACTCGGTTCATTTTCTCGATCAGCCGTTAAATAATCGTAATAATCGATGTCATGACCATAGTAGTCATACTCATCGCCATTAAACATAATTTTTGGCATTTTAATGTCGTTGGCTTCCTTTTTAGACATTGTGGTCGTTTCATGATGATCTGAGTCGTAATCTTTAATTGGCACTACTTCCTTTAACAATTCTGGGTTGCTGAGGAGTTCGGCCAAAACTTTGAGTCCCTCTTTGTCCTGCATTAACTGCAATGCCGTTTGAAGGTTGATGAACAGCTCGGAACGACGGAATGAGTCGAGACGCGCGTAGATCTCCTGTGATCAAATTTGGCAATTATGTCAAAATATTCGATATCAAAATAAAGCTCGATGTCAAATTCGATCGTCTGATCGGGATATGAAAACCACAGCACCAATTCGGTTAGGGCTGCCAGGATGCGGTCAGATGACCAAATTTTGATACCACCGCTAACAATATGGTTCACGTTTGAGCACGGAATCTACGATTTGAGTTGTGAGACATCGTTGCTCTTTGTCAGATGGTCGCGCGTTACGTTGAATTACAACGTTACGGAAAGCTGGCAGCTAAGGCCTAAGCCGAACAGTAGGCCTAAGCTTAAGTCCAATCATAAGCCTAAGCCTAAAAACCCCAGCTATAGCTGAAAGTACGCGTACAGTTGAAAATACGCGCAGCCAAGTCAAAACGCGATGTCCCCGAACCGACCATTTCAGCCGGTCTAGTTTGGTCTGGCCAACAAACACTGTACCTCGGTTTACTGTTTTCAAACGATTAGAGTTACGATTTTCACTGCGGTGATTCTCGCTGGTGATGATTCGGTGGTTTCATGTGTGTGCGCGGCAAAAATATGCAAAAAAATGCAAAAAAATGATACTGTAAGTCAAAACCACATAACAAAACCAAATCTAACCACACCTGGCAAGTCTCCTCGTCACAGCCACCCATCGGCGGCAGATTGTCGAATTGAGGCTCGCCATACTTGAATTTGCGCATCAAACGCCACAAACCATCAAGCACCGGCGGAATGAAACCCTCGCGCGATTGGTCGCCGACACCGAGATTCAGATCGTTCGGGTCTGATGGTTGAGAGTCAGGATTTGAATGCATTCTGATTTTAGACTAATAGTACCGTCGTCAAATAAAATCGTGAAATCAAGACGTCAAATCAGCCAATAATTTACATGAGCCCCAAATGAGCGCGAGAAATTATACCGAATTTGATTGAAAACTGAATCCAGCGGAACAAAAAGATTGAAAGAATGGTCGTTACTGGCTCAACCGAATAGACATTGTTGATGTTTCACTGATAGATCTCATCCCATCACGTGCTTCGTGTCAACCACACTACAATAAGCCTCAATCCCACACAAGCCCAACTAACCGACGTTGCTCGCCACAAATGTGCCATCTTGCAGCTTCACATTGGCGCCCGAATGGTGAACAAGCTTGGCACCGTGATTGATCAAACTTGTGACCAGGCCTTTTTCGCCGAATAAAATGTCGAGAAAGTCGACACCCGAAATGTCGAACAAACTTGAAGCCTCGTCGGCTGAAAGTTTATGGCCGAAACTTTAATTATCACAATATGTAGGATTTAATTTTTACTGTTTCTACATGTTCCGAAAAGCTTGTGAACTGAGCATGTTCATGACTCATTTCTACCCAACGTTCCTCCTGTTCAGGGCCATCGTTCTGGCCATGACCATGTGCACCACCTGCCTCTTCAAAAAAACCGTTTTTTCAGAGTGCTTCACACCGAATAGGTCACCACAAACTCAAAATAATATTTCTGACACCAACCCATATCCTGCGGTATCAAGGGCGCCGCCTGAACGGTCAGGGTCATTATGGCTCCAAGGGCGATGAAGACCCAGCAAAATCCAGTCCGTTTTTGCGACGTCATGCCTTGTTGTGGTAGACTTGTGATTCAGCCAGATTAAGAAATGACAGCATGCGAATATCGGTGTGCTATGTAGTATGTGGTCTTATAGTATACGGACAAGGTTTTATTTATGAATGTTTTCTTATGTTTTCTCGCGCGCGCACAAAGAAAACGAAAGTCCGAGAAGTACACATGCTGGTGGTGAAGTGACGTATTCGTATACAACCCGAATGAAAGACTTGTGTTGGACAAGTTTACAATCGTCGATTTCAGTGTTAAACACCAAAGTTTCCTAGCGTCCAACACAAGAAAAAAATTTATGACGCGGCAACATGAAATCATTGCTCGATATTTTATATTTATCGCGTGCGCATGTGAAAGTTATGACATGACACCCACGAAAATCCGGCTTTTGCGCATGGTTATGTTTTTATTCGGAGGCTGATTCCAAAAATGTACAGTGAGTGACCAAGTTCATAAGCGTATCGATTCGAAAAAAAACATTCCTCAAGCGAACAAGAAATCTGCGCAAAGGTATTATACCAACTTCAAGTTAAAGCAGCGGAGCGGATAAAAAAACAGGGAGGGAAAATCGGTTTTGAAAACTGCAGGTTCTTCAAGAACCACAGAAAAGTACGGTATGTGCAACTCATCAGTCTGAGCATTACAGTCTGCGCTCTGATAGCGACATTGTTAGTCAAACTTAATGCAGAACTGTCATTCAAAACTAACATGGGGCTCACGGAGGAAGGGGTGTCACTAAGAGGGCACACTGCGCAGATCAGCTCACACATTCGCTGCTATTCCTCGATTATCATATTCGTGTTGTCATTCCTCAAAAAGCAAATGCCAAGAAAACCGCTCACACAACATAAGCTCGTTATTTCGGCAGAATACTGTTTCTCAAATATTTTATGCAGTCTTCTTTCTGAGGCGCTTCCCCTGGCGGCCCCTCAGATTCATACGCCGCGTAGTAATCAACGTACCCGTCAGTAGGCAGTGAATAATCGTAATTGCTGCTCTGCACTTGATCAACTAATGTTTCACCACCATTTGACTCATCATAATTGTAGTGTTGCTCCTCCTCGTTTTCTTCTTGTTTTACAGTGGTCAAGAGGTGCTCTTCGTTTACGCTGGTCAAAATCGGTTCAGTTTGATTTTCGACGGCAGCTGACCGTTTTCGACGGCGAATTTTCGGTTTTTTGCCGTCGAAAATTTGGAAGACTTGACTGACCAGGCCGAAACCGCGCACGAATATCGAACAGGTATTCGTGTCGAGGTTGGCTGAACGACACACGTGCACCTGCGCAAGAATGTATGGGTGATGTTTCATACAATTCCGAAATATTTGTTTCTTAATCGATGATGCTATACCGTACTTGCGCAGCGATAAATCCACTGACAAGTTGATAAAAGCTTTTCACTTCAATCGGATATATTTTATATTGCTGCACTTTATTACACGCACATCCATCAGAGTTTATCCATATCGTGCATGGTAGTGGCATCTCTCTGCTCTTCCCCAGCCAGCTGCGCTTGCACGAATAGTTGACAGTTGCGTTGACAACACAATTTCAGTCATTATATGTGGCAGAGGCCGGCAGTTATAAAGACGACACGGTTGGGTGATGTTTCACACTCGTCCATAAAGAGACCGCCCCAACCTGAGTGCCCGGGTCCTTCAGCTGTTCGCCAACAGCCGCTCTGAGTTTCGGGTCGGCCATAATGCTGGCCACCCAATTGATGTTGCTGAATGAGGGCTCGTTTTTGAAGTTCTTCGCTTGACACGTCAGGAACGCGCAAACAGCCGGCGATCGGACGCATAATGGCTCCAGTGGTGTGTTGCCTTGGGGACCTGTAGTGTGCAAAATTATTGTAGTTTTCTTCTTGTTGATGTCTTTGACAGCTTGTCCGATCTTTTGTTACGTTATGTTAACCCATTGTTTCGTTATTCCTACCGACTTTGTGGCAGCCTAAGCCTAAACGTAAAGTCCGCGCTTCGGTAGGGCGAGAAGCAGTCTACGCACATGTACATATGTATATACAGTATGTATGTATGTGCAACGGGTGGTTTTGGCCCTGTAAACTTAGTGATTGTGCTGTTGTTTTCACGGGTGATGCACCAGATTATCATCGGTCGTGAAATATGGCTAAAATAGGTTATAGGATGACGTGACACACATTTTCTGAAACGATGTTTTCATGCCCGTATGCTTGCACATCTAAATAGCTCCTCCTTTCCTCTCTTGTTCGAGAGACCCCCAGCTACCAAACCAAAAAGTTCCATGTGGAACATCAGCCAGTTACCACAGGTCTCAAGAGTGACACAAACATACAAATAGGCATACCAACGATAACTATTAAAATTGCTGTTGCTCTCTAACATTCGAAGCATTTTCCGCATTTACAGTATAATTTGACTTTCGTGGGAAAGTTAAATAGTAGTTTTTACGCAACATTGAATCCAAGATCAGATGCGGTGTACGTTACATAGTTGCAGGTGGGAAAAACGGTTTTTTTCCAACAAAAAACGAAAAAAAAACGTTTTTTTTCAGTGATATATATTTTTCTGAAAAAATTGCACGGCGGATTTTTAACTTTTCTGAAAAAGAGTGTCAACATTGTGGAAAAAACTGTTTTTATATTACAGAAACATACTTTGTCAAATGTTTTCCAGGACTTTTATGGCTTTTATACGCCCTTTCTCAACAGGATTACCTTTCATACACCATTTTTAGTGTGCAATGTGCCAAATATACACCATTTTGACAAGTGCCCAAATTTGGCTCGGAAAAAAGCAAGTTTTTAGTAAATATATTTTCCGAAAAATTGCAACTATACCACAATATATTCAGCCGTTTAGCTTAGGTCTCCTCCCAACCTTGTGCCCCGAGCAGTCTATCCTGCTCAGTGGGATTATGGGCCCATCGCCTTGCACTTGGGTCGAATAGCTGAAGTTGAGCCCTTGAAGGGTGGGGTATCCTATCAGGATCCTGCTGTGGCACCAGAGCACGTCCGATAAGTGGCTGTACGAACTGAAGAGCACCGTTGAGGAAGTTGTTCAGCTCTGTAAATTAAGGCGACAAATTGTTCACTTCTAAAAATATAGAAAGTATAATTCAGTTTTTTGTAGTGCATAGTGACATGATATTTGATACCGCGATATCGGGTTAGCATTATCAGAAAGAATAAAGAACCGACATTATCAAGCAATTTGAAAGGCAAACATCAGATTGTCCCAACTGAACTGTCGTCAAAAAAGGAAGGATCACTATGTCGAGGGTTTCACAATTCATGTAATCAAGAACGAAATCGTTGAAGGAATAAATGAAACATCACATACCAAACCCTGACGCACAACTGCTGCGGACTGAACATAACGCAAAAATCGTCCATATACGCATTTTTTGGTTATTTTATTACTATTTCCAAGGTTTGATAAAATCAGAACTTAGAGGTCGCAACTCAGTCAAAGCTGATGTCATGGTCAAGCTGCCAAGTGAGTGGAACGAGTCATCTTTTTGAAAATTAGTGCGCGCTTTGACTGATATCAATTGAATTGGGTGATTTTTAACAGATTGATCAGATCAGCCTTTATTATTGATTGATCTGAGGTGAAGTTCCATAATCGATCAACAAAAAGAGGCATATGCAATCCAGAAAACACTTTCGCGCGAAACAGGTTGCTCGCATGGAAGTGCGGTGCAAGTACACATGTATATCCACTTGCGTCTAAGATGCATAAATTGACGTGAATGCATGATACATGTGCAGTACATAATGTCATGTTGCTGTGTGGAATTCGCAAAATATGGCTGGCTGTCTGCTGACATTTTTGTTCGCATTTTCACGAAAGTCGGATCAGATATTATGTTTATGCGTTGGATATTAATTTGCCCCACATCTTGGCAAGCGCGACTCTGAACAAAATACGAGTGCATGAACAGGCATGCGCAGGATTCAGGGAACTTTTACGCACTCCAGCCGTAAATTTTGAATTGCGCACTTATACATGACTCTGTGAACGAATACAGAAACTTGATCGCTTACTAAAGCGCACAAGAGAGCGATGAGGTCTGAATTTCGGATCTCCTACATAACATGTTGGTCAAGTGATCATTCAGAGCTGTTGAGTTAGACAGATTGCATATTGGGTACGAAACTGAACTGGCTAGTATTCATTCCCGATTGAAAATAAGTACCCAAGCAGCCAGGGGACTGGGATTGGAAGTACACCCTCACGGATACTGTGACAAAAACACCGAAGTGTTGCAACGTTTTTCCTCACTTGGCACGCATATTACTCTTGTTGTTGGTGTAGCACCGTTACCTCACTTGGCATGCAAATTGTTTGAAAATAAAAGATGCATAGTTTTATGCGACTGCTTCCATTACGAAGACAAAGCTAATTCACTTCGTGGGCAGACTTTACTCGACATAAAAGTAATTCACCACCATTCTAAATTTTTAAGAAAAAAAGAGCAGCTGAACAAATTTTGTTCCTGATGAAACAGTGTCCTTTTGCGAAAAACGTTGGCTTTCCAAGAAAATTATTCACGTTGATGGCGAGATTGATCAGAATAACTGTTGATTAAAAAGGCAGCCAGAGAAACAATTACGAAGAAATGATCGATAACAGGAATCACAAACGAAATCAAACCAAATCGAAATCGGAGATCAATCAGTAAAAAATCGTTAAAACGGGCACACGACATAGAAAATGCTGGAACGTTGCAGAATATTGATGCGAGCTCATAATTAGGTAAGAGAAAAGATCGATATCCGTATTATATACATCAAGTGAAACATCGGCCAGCAATGAATGACGAAAATATCATCAGAATAATATAATGCACAACAGTTGATTAATAGCAGCAGGGCAAAGTTGAAATAAGTTGAAAAAAAGCACAAAATTAAACCAAAAAACACCCGATACCAAACAATCACTGGGTTTCATTCAGCCGCAACAAAAATGCACTCAAAAAAGTTTCAGGCTTCTTCGTCAGGCGCCGTATCAGTTGACTGCGACCTGTTGTTGCTCTCATCTCCAACCACCAGCAGATTGGCCGATTCAGTATCGCATGAAACATCATCTTTACCATCATCATCACTGTCTCCTTGAAGTTCAGGGTCAATGGATTGTGGGTGTTGGGTAGAGGTGGACGCCGGGATGTCAAATAAAGTGGGAGAATGAGGCTTTGTGACCGTCGGAGACTCGGATATTGGATTCTCGCTTGGTTGTTCCGCAGTTGACGACTGAAGAGAAAAAGGTTTTTTGAAATTTTTTTTGGAAAAATTACACTCCGCCGTTTTTATAGCGCGTTTTAATTTCATGACAGTGGAGGTCTGCTGCTCGACCGGGGAACGGACAAAATAGCGGAGGACAAAACAGCAGGTGCTAAAAAAAGCGGCCAGCTGGGTCCGCTATCTCGGACAATAGATAGGTTTGGGCTTAGGTTTACAGCACTGCCTCGAACAACATCTATTCATGAGGATGCTGTTTTTGAGAAACCGCTGTTTTGTCCACGATACGTTTGATCTGGCAACGCCGACGTGCACGTGCAGTTCAGCAACTACCCCTCGCCCTCACCCAATCTTCGACCTAACATAGTAACGGCGACAGAATGGCGGAACTGCTTCGTTCCACAAAAAATTTGCTGTACAAACAAGTTCAAGACAAACAAACTTCTCCATGTGGTTTTTCATTTGCTTCATTCGTCACCGCGGCAGTAGCAAAGACCAGTTCCATGTCTGCGTCCGGTTTGACAACAGGTCGGGGAATTTGCAAAACCTCGGACTGTGGGCCATCCATTGCGCCATCGGCGATATTTAGAGTTGGACGGACGGATATACTGAAAGAATAAAAACGAATAAAAATAAAACAAAAAATGTAAATTAAAAACGACATAAAAAACTTACGAATAAGCCGAGTCCGCGCTGAGCTCGCTGATCACCGTCGACATTGGGAAATTTCGAACGGTGCCGCATTCCTCGCCATCCACATAAATTTTGAATCCTGCGACAAGTGTACAGTCTTTCTTTTGCTCAACGATTATACAATTACAGTCCCGTTTCGTTATAGTGACTGGCGACTGGCCTTTTATCCAAACTAAATCATCAATAATGACTGACAGTTTCGACCTCAGGCCGCTCGAATTCCATGTGCAGATGTAGTATGTGGATGTAGATAGAAAGATAGATGTAACAGACTAACGCTCACTCAGCCCAAAACAGATGGAGAGAAAAAAGATGACGAAAAAACTCGCTCATTGTTCCTCTCAACGGTCCACGCAAGAAAGCAGTGCTCAGCGTTATGGCGTAATACCGTGACCAGAAAGAAAACAATGTAATGTTTTTCTTAATTTTGGTATCAGAATGCCATCCTGGCAT
>JASAMV010004006.1:0-92748 GCA_030248065.1 Rhynchonema sp. JSB1_4
CATCAAACAGCTCAGAACACACTTACGTTTATTCCAGTGCCTCATGAAACATCAACAAAGTGGTGCAAGCTAGTATCGTTCTTTTATGCCAGTCAGCCAGGGAACCATATTTCTTTTATGCCCCTTGGGGCATTTTTCTTTCTTGTATACATACATACATAGGTGCTGTCTCCTATTTGATTTGACAGACAGCACCATTTTGTTCCAGTGGCAATGCTACGTGGTAGCTGGTAGGCTCGCTAGCCTACCTGAATGTATTGTATTCATATGATAATGTCAGATTGTGAAACATCACACTGGTAAGCGCACTGTGACTGTGTGACGCCGTGTCAGTTATCTGATCCATTGTACACATTTTGGCACATAACCATTATTGCGGCTACCACAACGCCGTCGTTGCGGAACGGTGTCCTCCTTCTGGTTGTGTGCCGATCAATTCAGATGTTTTTCAACAATGCAACCACATATCCTCAAGTTTGGGGACATAAACTCGACATTTGCACATATGACACGAATACTAGACTTGTGGTAGCATGCGCGTCGCGGGTTGCTTCGAGCAAAAGCGTCTATTGACAAGTTCTGCGTTTGCATGCGTACGACAATATGTTTATGAAAATGGTCGGTCGGCTCACGAAAATCACTTTGTTTTTATCACTGGACGCTGTGATGGCTTCATACTGTTGGATGGCCGTCGCTTTTTCAGCAGTGCGTGCAAAAAGCGCGGCAGGACGCTGCATCAGTTTGTGTCCAACAACGTGTACCTACTGTACGCCCATTAAGAGCTTCAGTTTTGCACAAAACGTACAACCTCTTATGCCCCATAGTGGCTGCAAAGTGGCCCAAAGTAGCACATGGACTTGTGATCTGATATGGAACTGTTGTCAGGTACCGCCAGACCAACAAGTACGTATACATAGGCATGATAGATGTAGCATTTCCGTGCATGCACCACAATAGGAGGTTATATGCGAGCTAGAGCCCAAGTATGTACCACCGTTTATGAGCCGTATGTGGAACCCAAGGGCATTTCGTATGCGGCGATGGTCCCAAAAAGTGTAAGACGTTGTATGTAGGTACATAGGAACACAAGCAGGACGAGCGACCTTTCGGTTGTCGATCGCGAATGGCGTGCGTGTGCGTGCCGTCAAGTAATAACAAATCGCTTACACATCTATTGCTCGCGCACGACCTGTCTGTGACTGACGCCCAAAAACGCAAGTTACTTTGGCATTAGGAGTGGCACGTACAAACTGAGCACAAATTTTTTGGGCATATACAAATTGTGTACAATCAAGAAATGCAATGCAGTTCGAAATCTGAAACACACAGGTGAAGTTTTTCAAATACCGCACGTTCCCTGGATTCCCGCCGGTCGGTCCCACCCACATCGTGTGTGCCGCTGTGAGAAAAAGTTTATCGACACTTGAGGCTGGTCATATGCGGACGCTATTGACAAAATCTAACTGCTTGCTTCCAGCGCACGGTCCTCCCTGATGTCACGTCACAGAGACGCCCGGCAGCGGTGCCTTTTGATTTGTGCATGTGCACCATCCCTGTGTGCGCCTGCGGCAATCATATTTACATTTTTCTCATCTGCATCTGTCCATCCGTCCCTATATGACGTTATGCAATCACATACAATGCAGCAAGCACGAAAATGCTACTTTATTTTCCGCTATCTCTCTCTTTCCTTTTCTCGGTTGCGCTTCTTGTTGCCAGAACGGCCCAATGGTCGTTTGGTTCGATTTCGAAGAACTCTGAATTTTGTGAATGATTGAGTATATGGTTGGACTAGCGGTCACATCACTTTGACATGTTTAATGTTATATAATATAAAATTATCTCAGCCTGAACGGAAAACGGTTATAGAAACAACTTCCTGTAACGATTACATGGGATCTTGTTTGTACCTTCTGACGCAAGCTGAATAACCGTAATTAGAGCAAGCAGCCATGTTAGTAACGAGCTTGTTTGGCTGACGGTTTGTATTATCATTTTTATTATTTCTTTTGTATGTCATGTTCATGTTCAAGTGCGTGTAGGTGCTGTTGTTCTGTTCACTTCGACAAGCATCTAACCAACTTCTGCTCTGCTGAAAATATGGCAACTGATTTATTGTCCGCTTCTTTTTTATCCATTCAGTTCGAAAAGCCCGAAAGTAAATTTCATTATCCATTTGCCATTGCCTCCACGTGGGTGAGGCCAGGCGCTGAGCGAGTGTGCCAAAGTGAGCGGCACAAGTTTTCGGGCTTCATTAAAGCGCCGCACCAATCCTGTTTTCTAACCATATGTATATGTATGTGCGTTTCGTGTTGTACGGTGCGCGTGTGCAATCGTTATCTTGG
Organism: Rhynchonema sp. JSB1_4; assembly: GCA_030248065.1. Taxonomy (NCBI): domain Eukaryota; kingdom Metazoa; phylum Nematoda; class Chromadorea; order Monhysterida; family Xyalidae; genus Rhynchonema; species Rhynchonema sp. JSB1_4. Next base: position 2,346 of record JASAMV010004006.1, read on the forward strand.
ACACAATCAAACAAGATAAGGTTTATGCCACAAGTTCCCAACACCCATTCAGTCCCGAAAGTGTGCACAGTGAGGTTTTGAAGGGAAGCTCGACCCGCGGACTTGTGTGCAATGCGCCACGCGGTCGGCGCGCCAAATTATGTACAAGCGAGTACGCTGGCTGCAAGTGATTTGAGCTGACTTTTGGACGCCCGCCCCCCTCTCACCGCCGTCCGTTTTGGAGCTCGACATACATAGGGTCGAATACATGTAGTTTGAAAATTTATTTGAACACTTTGCTTTTTATAAACCTGGCCGCTGCTAATTTTGGCGCAAATCGCGAACCACCTTGACAAATCAGGCAACGCTCCGTTTTCTCTAACGTTGTGTTCTTTCAGATACACGCGCGCGAACAGTAACGCTGCGACTGTATGAGACTAAAAAAGCCGGAAAGAACACAGCAAACCGACAACAACAAACACAAGAAGAGCCGGCGGCGCTCCGCCCAAATTTGTGCATCGACAAGCTAGTTTCCGTGTTTGTGCTGTCAGTGTGCAATGTTGGGTTCGCGTCTGCGTCCGGATAGAGACTGGGCGTTGAGAATGGCCGTGAGCACGCAGGCACTGCTCAGTACGATCCTAATGGAAATGTCGCACGTCGATGCCGATCTGCACAACAACAACAACAATGGTGCAACACAACAACTGCAGTGCCAGCACGGGGGCACCAGAAATATGGCCACCAACAGGTACGATAATTGTTGCTCAATTGAACCTCTCTGTGCGTTAACTCTCTCTATAATGTACATCTATCAAATGCGCTATGTTGGTCTCTAACTGTCTATGATGAACAAAAACTGTGTGGTTGGAAGTGGCTTCAGACAGTACGATCAGGGATAAAGACTCTGTGAGAAACGATCACTTGGAAAACCTTGCTCATCGTCTCCGCAAAAAAGGCTTGACGTATTGCGTCAATCAACCAAGCCTGGGTCAGTTATAGTTCTAGTTGAGCAATGAGTTTTAAAAAATATTGGGTCTGATGATGTTTCAAGGGCAGGCAGCTTCAAACACTCAATCCCAAAAGCTTCACGCAACCAATCATCAACGAGCTGTGGTCAATTGGAACAAACAGCACTACATCCTTTGCCGTACTTTCCATGATTCCAGCTGCGATTGTCCACCGGATTGGCAAGGTGCCAATTGCGAGCTGATTGTCTGCTACAACGAGGGTCGACTGCTCAACGCTACCGTATGCCGTTGCACCAACCATTTCGCGCCGCCGTCATGCGCCAACTGCAGTATCGGTTATCAGGACGACGACTGTGATCGACCGATTGGTGCACCACGCAAAGGCAGTCTCAAATCATTCATTTTCGCATTCGGCTTCATCGGTGGTCTGTGCACGGTGGCCAGTGTGTTGGCACTAAGGCAGTACTGTCGACTATTGCGACTCAAACGGGCCAGTCGTCAACCCCCGTTGGTGGTCGTCACAGCGGAGGAGGGTGTCAATGCAGCGGGCGCACTCAATGGACCGTCGTCCAGTCAAGCGGTACAAAATCATGCCGGGGCCACCAATCACGCCTCAAATTGTGTCACGTGACTCGCAGATCGGTGATGTGTCATTAACTAGATCATTTTGGATCCCGTAAAACATCAGCCAGTCGTCTGCATTTGGTGGACAAGTGAATGGTTGATGTTTTGTGCTGAATGATAACCACCAGGCTTACGACTTATTGTGTCCAAAAATTTTCTTTCATGCACGTCTGACATAATACCTTTGCCCTTTGTCATGCTTCTTGAAACTCAAGCTGGCTCGCATTAAGCACTCGGTTCTCGATCTCACATAACATCACATACTTTTTCTCGCGCATTCTGTTTGTTTGTTTTCTACTCATGCTGTATTATTGTACATAACGTATTTGTTGCGTTGCTTGTTTGGCATGTATTGCCAATTTATGTGATAGCTCAAATAGATTTGTTGTTGTACTCTACCGATATAATACCTGATATAATCAGGCACAGGTCTGGTCTACACATGATTAGGGCTGTCCTCTGTTGTTACAAATGCAGCGTACACACCATGTTGAAATAATTGTTTTAGAAGCGTTTTACAAGCAGTTACTTGCACCTGTATTCAAATAAATAATCAGTGACCAATTTTTGTATTGATTGGTTTCATGCACTTCACTTCGTACACACACGCTCATCAAAACAATGTAGGAATAATTTATAAAACAATGTTAAACCGTAAGTTTAAGAAAATTATCACTGCACATAAATTATGATAAATTTTGAAATCAAAATTACGAAAAACCTTATATGTACCATGAGAATCTATTTCTCGTTAGCAAAACTTTGACAACAGCCGAAGCATTGTCATTGGAAAAGCTTCAACATATAAAATGAGGACGGTTAAATTTATAAAAGGCACTGAATTTAAATAATATACATGATTTCTCAGCAACGCATGTATAATTCGTGGTGAGTATTTTAACACAACCAACACTGTTTGGGTAGCTGGATGGGATAGCCGTTGGGTTGAACCAAACGCTATAAGTGGGCCGTATTCGAAATTTAAATAGCACGACAGAAGAAACAAGGAAACGACTATAAAACATTGTGGAGCTGCGTTCGTACTGTATCCAAGCAAGAATAAATTATTGAAAAAAAATGAATGAAGCTCCAACACCCAGAATCCAAAATACAGAACCAACATGACACTTTCAATGCAAAAAACACCCCGTAGTACCAATATATAATCAAGACAAAATAAGGTCTACCCTATAAAAGGAATAAATGATTATTGCTGCCAAATGAGTGGAGCACTAAAACAAGCTGTATAATAATGCGAAAATGAAGAAATAGAAACTTAATAGAAATGAAAGCAGAAACAACACAAGGTGAATACAAAAAATAAGAACTTCGGGAAGCGAATAAAAATGGATAGAATTAACAGACCTCGGGAAGCGAATAATAACATATAGAATTAACAAACAGTAACAAAGAGAAAGCGACGGCAACGTGATCAGATAAGAATGTGCGAAACGTGCAGCGGACAGGCACAGTACCAGCATGAAACATACCAGCAAATTGGTTTCGTAGGCAAAGGCCTGGCACCTGTCTGTCTGTGAAAACAGACACTGATGTTACATTATTCGTATCCGAATTTGTTGGTATCTCTCGTGCATAACATTGATAAACGCAAACGAACAATAATCTGAGCAGTTTAGTTTCAAGCATAACTTGATGATCGCAGTATTTAGCAGAATATTGGAATCTTGTTCGCCTGTTTGCAACAGAAACAACAGTTTGAGTTTCAATAATCCCACTTCCAAGAGGACTAGATTCCAATCAGCTCTCTCTGTACTAATAAACTCCCAACAAACAGCATCAAACAATAATGAGAACAACTGACCACGAGCACTCAATAATCGCGTTTCCCCTTGCCGGCCGCATTGACGGGATACCTGACAGCCCTTGGCCCAATGAACAGTCCCCCTCCCTGTTGCTGTGTCTGCGCGTGCTGCCTTCTGTTCGGCGCACCACCCTGCGTTTGTGCTGGTTGACGGCGCGATGCCAAACTGGCCTTTTCCCGATCCACCTCGTATTCTTCCAGCCGTTGCGTCAATGCGAGTTTTTGTTGTATGGCCATACGAAGCAGTGAGTTCAGCGTGCGTTTCTCGTCTTCGGCACTGGCAAATTGTGCCTGAAAATCAGGGAAAATATTGTGGAATGAAACATTTTCTGAGATACGGGGTGGGCGTGCGGTCGGTGACAAACATAAGGATGATGATAATATAGTGGACAACGAAAGGATTCATTCGCGCGTATGGAGGCGGTGGATTTTGGAATTCCAGACCCACCCGTCAAGCAAAAGCACAAAAAGCAGCAGGGCTCCACATCTCTGGTTAAAAATGTAGACAAGGACAGCCGCCAGCAGTGTGATGTGATGTAACCAAAACGAGTGTCGAAATTTACCATAAAAATATGTGATTGCTCGATGAGATTAAAAAGGTTTGGACGTGGATGCCTGATCCGTGAAGGCATTATGCGACCAGGGAGTGGTGCTCAACACTCGTAGGATACACAATACAGCCGGCCAGAGTGAACGCCGACGTTGACTGTTTAGCTTCATCTGTGTGCAACGGGGACACATACATATGTAAACATGCAGGGTTGAGTGATAGGATGATCAGAAGTGGTACCGTCATTAACAGCTAAAGCGCCGCTAACAGATGCTGCCGCGTGCAAAAACTACTGCGGTCCATGACATACATGGTGACCTATCAACTGTCTCCTCAGAGCCGTTGAAGAGCAACTCAAAATGCGTCTGATCAGTAAACATCAAATATGGTTGGATAATTTCAAAAAAAGTAGCTTGAAACCAAGACAGGCCCGATGCAAAGGAAAGTTTGACAGTGCCAGATATTCAACAAAGCGTCATCATCAGTGCCAAACATAACTACAACACCACATACCTGTAACTCCTCGACCTGGGCCTGGTATTCCTCTGTTTTCGCAGTGAACATAGCGCGCAGCGACGCAAACGTGGCGGCGTCCTCCTTGAACTGTTTCAGTTCCTGTCTGAGTCGGTTGGCCGTCTCAGCGTGCACCATTTTCTCGCTCTCATACTTCTGTTTCAAACTGGCCAACGCCGATTCAGCAGTGATTTTGTTCGATTTCAGCACCGTTCGCAGCGTCGCGATCTGTTCGCGTTTGGTGGACAACAACGACTTCAATTTGACGTTGTGCGCTTGCAGGTCGTCGATCTCGGACTGCAACGACGCCACCGTTTCGTCACCAAGATGGTCGTCCTGGCTGGATCGCTTCGATTGATCAGACATCGCTGACTCGACAGCACGACGGAGGAACTTCACTTGGTCCGACACTGCAACGCATGGGAACATACGTTGTGAGCGGCGACACAAAGTTCAATGCAATTACTCCAACTGGAACGTTTCAAACGTGGCGATCGATCCAATCCTGGTGACATTTTCGCATCACCATGAAACCGATTCACTGACGTCAAAAATTTCAATCAGTGTACAAGCTGTCAAAGAACAACTCTCACGCGGGTTGACATTGGTGGCATCAGTAATTGTTGAAATATCGTCAATACAAAGGTCACGTCGTAACTAAGACACAGGCAACCCGGATTCCAGGCCTACAAACCATCAAGTTCGAATGAAGCCATTGTGCGCACTCACCCGTATTGACGACATGGAACACAGGTCTGTCCTGGCCGGCCACCGGTGCAGTTGCAGCGGTGGGAGTGCCCAGTCCACTGTCATTCAACTTATCCGATGTCTGCAAATGCGTGCCAAAATCTGAAGTAAGTTTGTCCCTCAGCTGTGCCATGAATCGTTCCGACATTCGCAATCGATCGTGTGGCGATGCGATGATGATACGAGGCGATCGGCCACCACCGTCCGTGTCTGTGCCTGAATATCAAGGGCAATTTAGATATGATTGGCTTTCTAGTGTTTCAGACCATTATGCCGACAGCGACAGAACAGTTTTACGCATAACCAAAGTGCCCATCAGAAGATCCCGATCAGAATAAATTCCGACCACTCCGATTACTAAATTTGATACGGGCCTGAGGCGTTCAATCAGGCATCAAACACAGCCGCACCTGATTCAGGCAGATCACATTCTCTGGCGGGCAAGAGTTCGTCCTTGATCTTGTCCCTGATGGTCTTCATATGATCGAGCATGAGTCTGTCGGGTGTCTTGCCCTGCACCATACACACATGGTGGTACAACTGGGCCAGACTCTCGCTGATACCGATCACACTGTCCTGCACCGTGCACAACGCCGCCTGACTGTCCGCTGCCACCAAGCTCACCTAAAATCGGGCGCAAATAAATGCTCGTCTGCGGTTAATAAGGGATTGACGTTCGATCGGGCAGTAGATTACAATTGTGCATAATGAGTGACATCAACTTTGCACGCATTCAGATCAAGTCATGGGCTCGGGCAGTGTTGTGACTACTTTGGCGGGGCGGGCAGGGTACACAGGAGAAATACCGCAGCGGGTACGGGGGCAGTGTATTTGTAATTTCCTTTATGGGGGCAGCTGATTTCGTAGGGGGAAGGGAAGATTTTGCGGGACTGGTGGTGTACCATATAAGCTTTTTCGGGTGCCTATTTTTATGTGCTACACAGTACATACACCGCGCGCAGTGCGCGACTTTTAGCACTTTTAAGGGTATTCGGTCCAAATTCGGGCATTTTGACCGAAAAAAGGGCATTTGAGGGTAAAATTAGGGGCGAGTAGGGTAGCAGAGCGGGGCGGGTGGGGTAGGGTACCAGGTCGGGGCGGGTAATGCACTATTGGGGGCCCCCTCCCCCCAGCCACAGCACTGGCCGCGAGGATGCTTAGTTTAAGGACAGGCCTGTTCTTTTTGAGAATGGTAAATTCGGACAGCGCAAGAAATTCTCGAGGCAAGGCGTGAGTGTAAGTGCTTTGCTCGTTGGGCGTAACAACGCAAAGTTCTTGCTCTATTGGCACAAATTCGTTGCTGTGGTACAACAAGATCTACGGCAGTACGATTAGCAAAAACGCACCGTCTGCAGATCGTTCTTCAATTCGTGCGCCTCCGTTATTCGCTGTTCGAGCGTGCGTCTCAACTCGATTGTGGTTTCACCACCATCATGGTTGTCCACCTTCGATCGCAACTCAGCCAACTGCTGTACGGCACGCGCCAATTTCTGTTCGGGTGTCAACGACTCTGAATCGAGGCAATTATCGATTGATTTCAACGCCGATAGAATTGCCAGGACGTCGGCTTGACGCTCGGGCGCGAGATTGGCTTGGATCAGGTCGATCTGCGCACTCAATTGAGCCTCGCGTTCTGCCAACTCGTCGCGTTCACGTTGCACGAGCTCGAGTTTGTCCTGTAAATTGCATCAACACTCTTATTTTTTGCTTCGGAATGGCACTTTTAGGAGTTGAGTCACGTGACCACCTAGTGAATTACGACGTGGTGCTGCCTGGTATACACACACCGCCCATCTCTGTGATAACAGAATGAACCGCGCAACAAAAAATACGAGCACAACCAGCTTTGTATTCCAAAAACAGGTTTTCCAAACAAATCCTCGAGAAACACACACCTGCATGTCACTACTGATCTCCGTGAACAGGTCGCTGCCTCTGGATTTGGGCGCAGTGAATGCCGACTCCAAATGTTTCAAAGCAGCATCTGGATGCGCGCCACTGTCCTCCGGTTGAAACATCGACGTAAACATTTGATTGAGTTGTTGCATGTGATCGGCGTTCTTCAGCTGTTCCAACTCCTTCTTCAGCGCCAATCGATGTTCGCGTTCGTTGGCCAACGCAACCAGCGCTTCCTCAACCTGTCAATTGGAAACATACAGTATGTCAGCTTCAGCGGTTGAATGGCATCACACTGAAAGCTAAAAAAAACATTCCACGACAATTATCACCTGTTTTTCAGCCATTCCTTTCAATTTGTTGGTTTCCTCAGCCGATGCTTGCATCACATCCAATTCGTCCACCAGACGATTGATTTCGTATTTCATCGATTCGAACTCAACTTGCGCCGATTTGAGATTGGACACCTGAAATTACACAAGCTTTGTTGTTGTGCTCGCCCAGGCGATACCTTTTAGCGTACGCTTTAGCTATTTGTTAATCATTGATAAAAGCAGATACAATGTCGCAATCGAACGACGGACCTGTTTCTGCAGCACGATGTTCTCCTCCTCCAACTCCGAATAGTCGGTAATCATCTGTTTCTCTCGTTGTTTCAACTGCTTGACTTCGTCCCTTAGATATTTCTTTTGTGCATCCAGGTCCTCAGCCGCCTGTGCCGTGTCCTTGTGCAACGAGTGGAGACGATCAAGTTCGGCTTTGTGCGTTTCGATCAGCTGAATGGAAGAAAAATTAAAGTGCGGTTATGCTTCTCCATTTTGGGCCTGTGGACAATTTTTTAAATTCATATTTTGCGATAGAGTTGGGGCACTAATTTCGACCAGTGTAGTTCCTGGGGGGAGGGGGTCCCCCCCTCGGGTACGTCTGTTCCCCCTCCATGGTACGCCTGCCCCACTGTTCCCCCTCCGGGTACGTCTGCTCCCCCAATTTTTACCTAAAATAGGCAAATTTTGGCCTAAAATAGGCAGTTTTAGGCATAAAATGAGTGATTTTTAGGTCAATGTCGTCAAAAATCGCCAAAATACCCTTTTTATTGAGATTTTTTTCCGAAAAGGGGCAAAAATGAGGGCCAAATTTTCGACCTCAAAATATGCCTTTTCTCCAAATTTGGGTCCTCCCCCCCCCTTCCGGGTCCGTCCCCCCCTTCCCCCCAGGTGGGTACGTCTGTTCCCCCTCCGAAAAAGGGGGTACCGCCTGTTCCCCCTCCGGACCAGGAATTACACTGATTTCGACCAGCGTAAAAATTGTTCCCCTGAACGTGTTGTTCCCCTGAACCAAATGAACAACTTGTACGCTGGATGAAATTTGTACTATAACTCTATCACAAAACGTGATTATAACAAAAATTCGTCCTCATTGTCTACAATCCCAAAATGGACGAGTTTTACTGCAGCTTTATGTCAATGTCAAAGAAGTGCCGGCTTGATAAGATCGGCCTGGAGTGTGGGGTTGCGCCGAGTTGGAGTAAAAATACCAGCTTATTATTTGTGAGAATATTGAAGGCAAGCAACAATCTCCGACGTGCGACCTGTTGACTTGTCCTGAGCTCGGCTTCCATCGCACTCAATCGTGTCTGCAACTCGGTCTCTCGTTTCATTCCCTCCTCCAACATACTGTCCTCGTGCTGCTGTTCGGTGGCCGCCGTGGCTTTACGTTGTGCCGTGTATTTGGATAGCGTCTGGCAGCAACAAAACGATTGTTATAAATAAAAACAAAATGAACTGATAAGCCGAGGTGTCAATCGGGCCTGGTTACCCGGATCGGCCCGCAACCCCTGACAGGTCGGTCCGGCCCGACCGTGGGAAAACACCGTCCGGCCCGATTTTTTTGACCAACGTTTTCTGATCACTTTACAGTTTGTTCTGAGAAGCCAGGTTTTTGACACAAAATTGACCGCTCCAAACTAAAGGGTGGCAAATAAGGTTATATCCAGTGACAAATCCTTACGAAAAACCGCGGTCTTCTGATGACAAGCCACGGTTTTATCAATATTTTGGGCAATGCCGGGCCGGGAAGTCCGGCCCGGCCCGACAGTGCGGGCCGGAAAGACCCGATTGACACCTCTGCCAATAAGTAAACAAATTTACAACCTCCTTTGTGATGTCCAGTTCGTGCCTGAGCTGATCGTGTGCGGTCTGTAGCTCCTGATGTTTGATCTCGAGATTTTCTTTATCGCGCACCAACTGAAATTGGGCATATTAAGTTTCGACGATAGCACAAAAAAGCGACTTATTCGAAAACATACCTGCAAGCCGAATTCAGCAGCCTGGTTTCGTTCGTCAGTGACCTTCTCAAGGTCAGCCTGCAACCGAACAATCTCCTGACGCACGCTTTCGACATCCGACATTTTTCAGCGATTTATTGTCAGCCGGAACAGAATGGCAGAATGTTGGTTTTTACGATTACAAATCACCTTGGAGCGTGGGTGCGACCGGCCACGCCCTCTGCGTCTCCCTAAAAGACGTTGAATGAACAAAAAATAACAAAATAATGCACCCAAAATAATACCATCTTCGATACGATGATGATATCGGTTTGATAATGCAGTAGCACAGTGAACTGTTATATAACACCCAGCCCAGTGTAGCCATTCGTGCATCAGAGTGACAGCGGGTGACAGTCAGTGAGCGAAACAAAACAGCATTGATAAGGGTTGTTATGTTGTTGGACGCTACCGGTGCGACGAAATAGCAAAAAACAAATTTGTGTTGGTGAATGCTTGCTGATGAATCGATGGTCAAGAGCTGGGAAACGGGACTGACAACTCAGACAAGGGCACAGTGTTACAGTGTTGGCTACTGTTGACAGTATTTTCACAGTATCAGCATTTTTATTGCAAATAGGGTTAGACGTCGGGGGGGGGGGGGGGGCGGCGCTCGACACCCCACGGCCCACACGCGATATCTAGTTTTTGAAATAGCCACTGCAGTTTTTGTTTTTAACCCAAATTTCAAAGCAGTACTTTGATTGTTCTCAAAAAATGAACGCAGGCTTTCTGTGACTAATTTCTTGTCAAATCCATTGTGAAGGAGATGTGCTATCGTGTCACGCGATGCGTGTATGAACCCTTGGGTTTTGTGGGGTGCAGTTACGTGCGAAGCGCTTATTACTATGGACATTACTGTCTGCCCCCTGCGCTGAGGTACAGTATCTCCCCCAATTTTTCCAAAATGTCACCCCAAAAGAACCCTTTTTTGGGCCAAAATGGCCAAAAATCGGTCAAAATCGACTACAAGTGCAAAACTTTGCGCGCCCCGCGCGATTTATGCACATTTTAACCTGCAAAAATTGAATTCTCGCGAAAACAGTATGGTACAGAATCTCCAACTAAAATTTCTTCCCCTTCCCCCACCCCCCAAATCGGATTCCCCCCTAAAATTTTAAGTACAGTACCACGGTATCTCCCCCTTTATTTTGGCCGCAAGGTACAGTATCTCCCCCTCAGAAGTAGCCACAGGACTGATCACAGATAAAACAAAGACAAACTGAAGTGAATCGCTTTCGTTCGTCAACCCCAATGGTGTAGCTGGGGGGGGGGGGAGTGGGGCCCCCCTAGGTACAGTAGGTAGGTTGCCGCCCCTCGCCTGGTACAGTAGGTAGGTTGCCGCCCCTCCCCTGGTACAGTAGGTAGGTTGCCGACTCACCTAACTTTTCACCCAAAACATTTATTTTTGGCCTAAAGTTGCATAAAATTAGCATATTTGCCTGCAAATAGGCGAAAAATCGCGCGCTGCGCGCGAAATTAGTGTTTTAGGCCACATTTTCTTCAGTATTTATACATAAAAAATTTCGGTTTCCAGATGACCCCCCCCCCAAGTGGTACGACCCCCCTAGCTTGGCTGGTACAGTAGGTAGGTTAGGTTGCCGCCCTGCATTTTGGGTGGTACAGTAGGTTGCCGCCCCGCCTGAATAGCTACACCACTGGTCAATGGTGTAGCTGGGGGGGGGAGTGGGGGGTCCCCCTGCTACACCACTGGTCAATGGTGTAGCTGGGGGGGGGGGGGAGTGGGGCCCCCCCTAGGTACAGTAGGTAGGTTGCCGCCCCTCCCCTGGTACAGTAGGTAGGTTGCCGCTCCACCTAACTTTTCACCCAAAACATTCATTTTTGGCTTAAAATTGCATAAAATTAGCGCAAATAGGCGAAAAATCGCGCGCTGCGCGCGAAATTGGTGTTATGGTGTGTAGCCTAGCTCGGCTGGTACAGTAGGTAGGTTGCCGCCCCGCATTTTGGGTGGTACAGTAGGTTGCCGCCCCGCCTGGGTAGCTACACCACTGCCACTGGTCAACCCTGCAGTGGATCTTACGAACCTCACATTCACGGAATCATAAGTGGCCAGACCAAAGTCAAAAAACTATTGCGCGCATTGTTATGGTGTGTCTTGCATGCACTCGGTGTTATCATTTGATTAGACGTGACTGATGGGACACGAAAACAAGAAAAACACTGGAAAAATGGCCTCCAAAAATTTGTTACTAAAAATTGCCGTTTTTGTAGCAAAGCAATTGCTTCCAGCCGATTTTGAAATAAAAACCGGTCGACCCGCCAGGTACACTAATCGCCTCAATTTTTGCCTAAAAGCGGCATTTTTAGGCCTAAAATGGGCATTTTTAGGCCTGAAATGGGTGATTTTTCGGTCAATGATGTCAAAAGTCGCCAAAATACCCTTTTTATGGAGAATTTTTTCCAAAAAGGGGCAAAAATCGGTCAAAATTTCTACCTCAAAAAGTGACTTTTTCCTGAATTTGGGTCTTCCCCCCTTCCCCCCCCTAGGGAGGTACACTAACCGCCGCACGGAAAAAAGGGGTAGGTACAGTACAAGTACACTAACCGCCGCGCCGGACCAGGAACCACACTGCCTTGGAACCATCCCGGAGGGTGCCGTTGCAACCATCAATTTATGGTTTTCATAAGCAAGGATGGGTATTTTTCGACCTCAAAACCCCCAAAAATCGCGCGAAGCGAACCTTCATATAATAGCTATTACTATTAGGCAAATCGGCCGAGCTAGGGCAAGGGGAGGGCGAACAAAAATTTTTAAGTCTAAATATTGATGAAAATGTACTCTAAAACGCTCATTTCGCGCGATTTTTCGCCTGTTTGGAGTGAAAAATAGCGATTTTATACCATTTTGAGCCAAAAATAGCAACTTACTGTACCAGCCGCCGGGCGGCGACCTACCTACTGTATGTACCAAGATGGAGCGTCAATCTCCTAACCTACTGTACCTAGGGGGACCCCCACCCCCTGCTGCACCATTGATTGGTATTGTCTATCTGACGACTTTTCGTGGAAAACAATGAATTTTCAACCAAAAAAATAGGCTAAAAAATTGCAAAAATTATGACAAAATTGGGTTAAAATCTGAGCCAAAAATTCGGGCTGGGCCGGAGATTTCGGGGTTCGGGTCGAGCCGGGCTCGGGCTGGGCCGGGCCGATTGCGTGCGACCTCTGTCCAAAAACCATCAATTGAGGGAAAAATCTGTCCAAACACTGCCTCAACACAATTAGGATACACGGAGTTTCGCGTCAGTTGGATTCCAAATTCCAAATTTTATTTGCAAGCTCACGCAAAGACCTACAACGAGATCCGGAAAACACCTGAAAAATAAACGAGTGTACGTAACACAATGATAATCATGAATGAACAAACGACAAAACGTACCAGAGAAATTTTAAACCAACCAAAAACAGCAACGACAGGCGAAAATCAGTGATCAATGGCGCACACGAGATGAAAACAGGCGATAACAAAAACCAACGATTACCTGAAAGCAGCAACTCAGTGACTGAGAAGATCAGTCAACGACGGCTGAGAATTTTGTTGAAATACGGCGAGAAACTACGTCTCGACCACGTGAGTTTAGTTTAGATTTAAAGGCCGCAATTGAGGCAGCGGCAGTGTAGTTCCTGGTCCGGAGGGGGAGATAGCGGGCCCCCCGTTTTTTCGGAGGGGGAGATAGTGTACCCCCGAGGGGGGGGGAAGGGGGGGAAGACCCAAATTCGGGAAAAAGTCACTTTTTGAGGTAGAAAATTTGACCTATTTTTGCCCCTTTTTGGAAAAAATTCTTCATAAAAAGGGTATTTTAGCGACTTTTGAGAACATTGACCTGAAAATCACACATTTTAGGCCTAAAAATGCCCGTTTTAGGCCTAAAAATGGCCATTTTAGGCAAAAATTGGGGGAGATAGTGTACCCGGAGGGGGAGATAGGGGGATAGTGTACCACCCGAGGGGGAGATAGCGTACCCGAGGGGGGACCCCCCCTCCGCCCCCCCCAGGAACTACACTGGGCAGCGGAGACGACGTCCTCTGGGAGCCTGTTCCAGAGGTCCACAACGCGATAAGCCCAATACCCGGACAAGTCCGGACCCGCGCCATGAACTCGACACAAACTGTGGGAGTGCCCTCGGGTTGGGCGGTCGGTGTCACGCGGTGGAAAGAATGATTCCTTGGTTACCCCAGGTATGAGACCACGAACGACTTTGTACACGAGCAAAAGATCGTTCACGGTCCGGCGATAAATTAGGGGGTCCAAATTTAGTGCATGCAAACGCTGTTGGTAAGACAGTGTCTGCATGCCTGGTAAATAATAAGTGAACCTACGTTGAATTTTTTCAACGTTTTTAGCCAAAGTGACATTTTGAGGGGACCAAATAGACATGGAAAATTCCAGTAATGGACGAACATAGGCCAAGTAGAGTTTGCGGAGAAAGTCGCGATTACGACTGTGGAAGTTACGGCGGATGGTCTTTTCCATTCTACTGGCGTCGGCCACAATTTTCCACATTCCATTTGTGCGAAATTTAAATTAATTAAAATCTCCGCGGTCAGCGTACCAGAAAAAACGAGAATCTCTTTTTATTGATGTGCTTGTTGGGCCGATTTGGTAGGCTCAATTTGGAAATGATGAGTTGAGTTGATAAGAGGAGTTAAAAATCTTTGGAAAATCATCCACGCCTATAAAAGGCAGAAAACGGCGTTTTGAGGCCAGCCGCTTCAGATTACGTTTAAGCCCAAGCCTAAGAAGCCAAGGCGTAGGCCTATAGAGAAATAAATGAAGGCAAAAAAGCGAGCAAGAGCAAATTTAAAAAAAAGCCTAAGCCTAAGGCTAAGCTCAAGAAAACAAACAAAAATGATGGCTATGTTTTGACACCCCAACCCCGATTTAACTGTTATAAACACTATTTCTCATCATTTTGTGCATGTATAAATCAGTTTTAACCATAAAAAGCAAAAAACAAAAAAATTCACCGGCGCCGGCGGGACTCGAACCAGCGGTCCCGCAGGCACGAGTCCAACACCTTCACCGCTGAGCCAGCGAACCGACACACACTCCCGTCTAGCCGCTGCTACTTATAGTGTTTCCTTTTTATGCAAGTCAAAGGAAACAAGCTACCCCACGTTATAACTCAACTCCAGTTTGGGGTCGAGATTTCAGAAACCAATAAAGAGATTAAGAATGTGTCCTTGTTAATCCAAGCACGACACTCAGCAGCAAACATGGTGAAATGTTTCATTGACATGCTGGCAGCGCACACGCACAAAGCTCACAGCGAGCATGTGAAACATTGTTGTTGTTAGATTCCACAGGCAAACGTTGACACGTTTTTGCCAGCTGCCCGATTGAATCGAAATTGTAATCTCGACCTCAACTAGAAGTTCAGTTATAACACGGGCCCGCGCGTTTCCTTGGACCAAGAAAAACAGGAAACACTATATGTCTAGCGCTGCTGCTGTCTAATACACACGCGTGTATTAATTAATGCACACACAGCCAGCTGCGTGTAACGGTTAAACCTGATGATCAAGGGCACCTGGATGATTTTCCAAAGATTTTTATCTCCTAATTGAGTTGATGAGTTGATGAAATCTCAAGATGAGTATGAAAGTATTTCAAAGTTGGGAAAATAAGCGTGAAAGCCCGATTTTTCACATGCGTGTGGATCCTTTCCTTACCGTCTCCTTTTCTGGCCATTCGAGGTCCTTCGTTTGAATTCTATTGACGATACGACAGAATGTACGGTACTCGCTTTCTGACAACAACCCGACACCCAGACCCCATTTCACCGCTGCGTATAGGACAGTTGTTGACATGTCAACAAGTGTCTAGCTACAATTTGGAAGCACGTTCCTCACCCACCAGTGGCTACCACACCAGTGGCCGTGGCACTGTGGCAGGGAAGGAGTGTTCGTCGGGATACGAGCCCGCGGCGAATGTGAAAAAACGGTTAAAATGATTCGCACGACACTAACCGTGTTGAATTAAATCTTTTCGACCGCCTGGTAGTAAATTTCTAATTTCGCTGCCTCATGCATTTTTACAGACGCAGGGAAACTCCCGTTCGAAGTCGAGGCTGGCCACAAGCTCAACCCACAGTCAACAAGCCCCGTAAGGCTGCTAGACGCTTGTTGATCCAGTCAAACAGTATGCCAAAATCAGCGTTGTAATACATACTCGTTGACAGCTAAAGCCAAGGATTACACGCGTTATCAACAACCATGCATTACAACGCTGCGTGTAGGATACTTGTTGACTGCAGAGACAAGCAAGACAAAAAATAAAAGCTGGCTGTGTTCTGTCCACGTGATCTGATTTCGTAGTGTGCTTTTCACTGACCTTGACAGAAGACCTTTATACATACAAGTAAAAAACTAACGGTAACACTCGCGCAAAAAGACTGAACTTTTGATCTCCGCAACTCTATAATACTTACGTTAATACAGCGAAACATTTGAGGTTCATATTTAGCAATTAGTTTAGGTCTGACCAAGAAAAAATGTACACTTGTCTTCAAATTGGATGCAACACAAATCGGACGCGTGCGTGGGACAGCAACAACTCCTGCAGTATACTTCTAATTTCGCTGCCTCATGCATTTTTACAGACGCAGGGAACTTCCCGTTCGAAGTCGAGGCAGGCAATAGGCTTAACACACAGTCAACAAGCCACGCAGGTGGCTCGTGTGCGTTTCGAATGTTTCAGTCACACAAGCTGTGTGTGTCAGCTGCTGAACTTGAAACATCAATTGACAAGGCTGTGAGGAGACGCAGGTATAATATACACATAAAGTAAAACAACGCCAACACGAGCCCGATTTCGGAGCTGGCAAAGTGGTGAAACATTCATGACGTGGCTGCTGATTTGGGAAACGTTACACGTTGTGGCATACAACATGGAGCATGATGATTTTCTCTTTCTTGGCGTTTTGCAAGTTCACCACCTCCGAAATCGGGCTCGTGTTGGCGTAGTTTGCCTATACGCGTGCACGATCAACAACATGTCAACATAGTAAGAATTTGACACAGTGCCAGATGCGTGAGGGTGAGACTACCTTTCTTTCTTTGTGCGATGGGTTGAAACATCAGTTGCATGGGACCTACCTGTTGGCACAAGCGGGTAGTGGAGAATGGAATACCAACCAAGTGAAATTTATCACCTCAAATCATCACAAGCTACAGCACTACCCGAATGCAACACACAAAGTGTGCAAGTTACACTCCGGATCTTTTTTGGACCACTTTTTATGGCATGTAAATCATCAGCCTCATGCCCCTCTAATGTTTCGCCATATCAAAGGGGTCCTTTCGCGTTTCAAACCACCTTCAAACATTGCACGCATTTGAATATTGTTCAGGGCGATATTAAACTCTCACGCACCAAGTGTCCAATCTGCAGCACGCGACCAGGAGATGAGATGCACTTCAAGAGGAACACCCGGGAACAAAATGTGCCGTGGACTAGCCCAATTTATACCTGTGCATTCAGGCAAACTGCCAGATCAAAAAGGTGTCAAGGCCAATGAATGTTTCGCGTGAACCTTGCAACACCGCTAACTATGGAACCAACTTGTAGTCACCACAACCAAGGTATACAGCGATGCCTCCGACACTTTTTTCCTAGTGTACAAAAATGGTCATATATCAGGAAATAAGCTGAATTGAGCCGCAAATATTGGTTGGCTTATCTAACTTACCAAGCACGTTAATTTGGCACCCAAAAGTTGAAAACTTTATTTTGCCTCAGGAATGGTCGATTTCCTCAGGCAAACCGTCTTGAAAAAAAGTTGCCCACTAAGCGTTGGATATTTGCGACTTTTCGACTCCCAAATCACCCAAAATTTGTCCAATTTACCTCCAAAACACAAAAAATTTCGCCAAGAGCGGCGTGCATCTCTGTTGATAGGTTGGTTTCTCACTGATTGCGGCAATTTTTATGTTTAGATGCATAATGATTCCTCACTTATGCACACCTAATGCCAAAAAGGCACGTTTTGGTTCAGATTTAAGGAAGTCTATGACTTGAGGTTCGAAAACTTTTTTTCAAAAAAACTTTTTTTCAAAAAAAATTGGAAATCTCTGGCCACTGGTGGTAAGGAATTCCAAATTGAGCCAACCAATCGGCCCAAGCACATCAATAACAAGAGATTCTCTTTTTCTCAGAGAAACGAACGCGGAGATAGAATTCACACAAACGGAATCCAATCCAACTATAGTGCCCAGTGGGTCAATAATATATATTTTTGAAAAAAAACGATTTTTTTCGGAAAAAGCCGTTTTCTCAAATAAATTACCGGTACCGTATTGTCGGAAATAGAACCGGGGGTCTATTTTTTCACTGGGGTCATTTTGGGGGGATTTAATTTATGGGGGGTCGTGGTCGTCAATTATTGTGGGGTTATATTTTCATTTGGCCCCCCCGACGAAAAAAATCATTGTTAATAATGCCCATAAAATGGCTTGTTTTCGGTATTTTCTCACTTTAACAGCGGTGTTTAAAAAGCTGTACCGTAAAAACCTGCCGTAAAACCTAAAATACAAAGGGGGCAGGGTAGTACTTGGGATCTATCGTCAACACTTATGGGCTAATCTATCTATCGTCAACAAATTCTGGGAACAATCTATCTATCGTCAACACATTTCGAACCCAAAATTGACATTTTTGACTCAAAATGGATCAAAATCGGTATTTTTCACCCCAAATCAGTGTTGGAGGTACTCTGGAGGGGGGGATACCTACTGTACCGCGCTCGGAGAGGGGGGGATACCTACTGTACCAGAGCCGATGGCCTGGGGGGCAGAGATCGGAAACGGGCCGGGTAAAGTCGGCCCGGCCCGGCCCGGTCGGCGAAAAGTCCGGCCCGGCCCGGCCCGGCCCGGTGGAGGGCTGCAGGTCGGCCCGGCCCGGCCCGTTTTGGCTTGAGGTCGGCCCGGCCCGGCCCGGCCCGGTCAGCCAATTTTCAAGGGCTGAAAACTAAAAAAGTCCAAAAAGCTGAAAAAAATTCCAAAATTTTCTGCAGAATACTTGTTTTCACTGGTTGGTACAGCTGGGGGGAAGGGTAGGTAGGTAGATTGACGCGCCGTCCTGATGCAGTACGTAAGTCGCCACCCCGGTTGGTACAGTAGTGTAGTACACCGTAGGTATGGTATAATTTTTGGCTCAAAATGGTTTAAAATCGGTATTTTTCACTCCATATAGGCGAAAAATCGCGCTTGACGCGCGAAATTAGCGCTTAAGAGTACATTCTCATCAATATGTAGACATAAAATTTTACATAAATTTTAAAATTTTACTACCACAGTAGGTAGGTTGATTGCAGGCAGGCTTTTTTTGGTGGTACAGCAGGAGTAGGTTGATTGCTGCAAAGCAAGGGCCTGGGTATGGGTAGCTACTGCTTCTTTCTTCAAAACGATGACTGAAAAGATCAAGAACTAGGAAATCTTATTGCGCGAAGCGCAAAAATTTTGAAAATTTTGGTTCAAAAAATGGTAATTTCGTTCAAATTTAGGCATACCGGGCCGGACCGGGCCGGGCTGCTCGGCCCGGCCCGGCCCGGTCCCCCCAAATCTCCGGCCCGGCCCGGCCCGGCCCGGTCGACCAACTCCAAAATCGCGGCCCGGCCCGGCCCGGCCGCCGGGCCGGGCCAGCCCGTTTCCGATCTCTGCTGGGGGGTTATGTACCTAGGGGGGGTTTGGGGGGGTTAGGTTTTGGGGTGAAAATTTTTAATGTGTCTATTATGTGTGGAATCGTGTGAAAACGTAGTATTTGCGCGCGTAGCGCGCGAATTTGGGGTAATTTGAGGTAAAAACCACTGATTTTACACTAATTTTGGCCATTTTGGTCAAAAATTGGCACTTTTGAGGCAAAATCGGGGGGATACCTACTGTACCGGGGTGAAAATCGGGGGGGATACCTACTGTACCATGCCAAATATCGGGGAGGATACCTACTGTACCAGGCGAGGGGGATACCTACTGTACGGGGGGGGGGGGCCTACCCCCCCAACCCCCCCCCCCACCTCCAACACTGCCCCAAATAGGCAAAAAATCGCGCGCTACGCGCGGATTTAGTACATCTAAGTACATTTTCATTAATATTTACACATTATTAATTACTTAGTACACTATACTATGCCTTGATTTTTGGCGACCCCCCCCCCCACCATCTATCTATCGTCAACAAGGGTCGACCCCCCAGATTTCGGACTTGGGTCATCTATCTATCGTCAACACATTTCGGGTCCCAATCTATCTATCGTCAACACCCTGACCAAGTACTACACTGAAGGGGGCTGTATTTTTTCACTGACCCCTTTTAGGGGGGCTGTATTTTTGGGGGGCTCTATTTTAGGGAATACGGTAAATACCGTAAAAACGTAAAGAGAAGGGGGGCTCTATTAACTCACTGACCCCATTTTGGGGGAGCTCTATTCCGGGGGGCATAGTAGTGGCTGGGGGGGTTACCCCCCTCTCAGTACTTACCTACCACAAAACCCGAGGGGGGGGTTGGGGGGGTTGAGTACTTACCTCTCACAACTCCAAAAATCATACCTCTCACAAGCAATTTTATACCTTTTTAAGGCAAAAATCGGTGTTTTTCGACCTTATTTTCCCAAAAATCGCGCGCTCCGCGCGCAAACCCACCCATAATACCTATTTTTAGGCGATTTTCGGCGAAAATTTGGAAAAAGTACTATTTTTACCTCATTTTTTGGCCAAAATTGTATCACAAAAACGGTGTTTTTTCGCGTTTTTGGGTGACCAAAATCATACCTCTCACGCTTCCGGTCCCAACCCCGCATCATACTTACCTCCCACACATGGGCCTGCCACTACACTGCCGGGGGGCCTCTATTATGAAAAAATTGTTCCCAGAAATACCGTATTCCCTAAAATAGAGCCCCCAAAAATAAGAGCCCCCGGGGTGGCCGGCCCGACAAGGCCCGACAACATCGAATTTCAATAAAAAATCGTGATTTTTTAGGCAAAATTTGCCAAAATTTCTCACGATTCTGCAAATCAGTACCGACTTCCATGATTATCAGGTATTTTTAAACAAGCAAAACAGTAATTTTTGCACCAAAAAATTGCTTCAAAATGTCATCAGAAAAAGTCGCGCCGAAAAAATCGGGCCGGGCCAGGCCGACTTTTTTCCAGGTCGGGCCGGGCCGGGTCGGACTTCCCGGCCCGAACGGCCGGGCCGAGCCGGGCCGGACTTCCCGGCCCTGGACCTCGTCGGGCCGGGCCGGGCCGAGGTAACCCGGCCCGATTCCCACCTCTACCCCCGAGCCCCCCGACCAGTAACATCCCGACAGAACTGTTGGGCCGGGCCCACCCCAGGGCCTCGTCGGGCCGAGCCGGGCCGAGGTAACCCGGCCCGATTCCCACCTTTGGTGCATACCTACACTCTGCGCGAAGCGCGATTTTTTGTAGATTTTCGGTCCACAACGCTGGTTTTAGCTCGAAATTTGAGGAATTCGGGCCCGGCCCGAACCTCCAAATCTCCGCCCCGGCCCGAGCCAAAAGTCCGAAATCCCGGCCGGCCCGATCCTAATTTCTGTTTTAGACCAAAAAACACATTTTTCTACGAGAAATAAATTACCGGTAATTTTTTCCGTAATTTATTTTTAAAATTTATCTGGCTTTGGAAAAAACGGTTCTTTTCCGTTTTTACTGACGATCCGATTAACAGTCCCTGATAGTTTTTCCAAAGGTAACAAGCGGCTAAAAAAGTAAGATTTTTACGCGCGCTTGGCGCGCTTGTGGTCAGTCCCTGTCTGGTTGTGTGGTCCAGGATAACAGTTGTGTTGTGTTGTTTGTGTCTAGTGTTTGTGTGGACAACCAGGTTGTGTCCAATATGCTACCACGACAACTGTTTGTCAAATTCAATGGAAAAAAATGGTGCAGTAATCATTTCCGCCTTTCACAGTGGGTGCCTGTTACTGTGGATTTGTATGACAGAAGGTTCAGGCGACAAAGCCACCAGAAAGACGAAAATTGGAAGTTTTTTTGCCAGATTATGCTGACTGCTGCTTGGAACTTCATCACGCCATTTCTGCTCCTTGCCTTCGCTAGGTTTTCATGTTCAAGCAGGGCAAACGAAATTGAAAGATGTCGTCATCGTTGTCTGTGTCCAGCAGTAAGGATCGACATCGACAGACGTCCGGTGGAGGCGGCGTCGGAGGGTCTCGGTCATCAAGGGCGACGTTTTTGGACCTTTTGCTTGTTCGTTTCGGTTGTTTATTTGGATTTATTGTTTGGAACGTTTCTGGTCGATGCAACCGAGCAGGTTTTTTTAGAATCAGGATGAAACCGAAAATCACGATGTGTCTGATTTGGTCAGCGAACTCGGCATTGATACTGTCGCTAAGGGGTCTATGGTGCGCTCGCAAACCGTGGATGATATTTTGAACGAAGTCAGTTTTCAGCGTTTCTTGTTTCATAGCATATTTATGGCACACACAAATCCAACTAGGGATGGACACAATAGCGATTTTTCACCCAACCCAGTGCCCAATAACCAGGTCCTACTCCCTCCAAACCCAAGCTGAAATCAGAGACCTAACCCTTTTTCTCTTTTGGAACAAGCACCCCTAAGAAATGTCTTTTTGACCCTGAAAAGCATCAACATTGACTATTTTCGCCTAAAAATATGTCAAAAATCGCTTGCTGCCGCAAGAGAACCCTGTTTTAAGCACCTTTAGACCAATTTTTGGCACTTTTAGAAGATTTTTGGCGTATTTCTTTAGAAACCCCTTGGGTATGGGAAATTTTTTATTTTTTGTGGAAACCCCCTGGTGTGGGAAATTTTTGATTTTTGGGAGTATGTGTGGGAAATTTCATGAAAATTGGGCTGGGTATGAGAAAAATTTCGATTTCTCAACGGCACCACTGGGTTTGGCAATAGATTTAATCTTATTTGCAATTTTTTTTAGTTTGGAGCGGTCAATTTTGTGTCAAAAACCTTGATTCTCAGCAGGGGGAGGGGGGACGTCTGTTCCCCCTCCGGGTACGTCTGCTCCCCCAATTTACAGACGGACCAGGAACTACACAGGTGCAAGAGAAAGGCGGACTCCAATCCCGTCCCAGTGGAAAGCGTCTCAGAAATAGAACCGCATCCTTCGATTGGGGGCAATAAGGCAATAGGATTCTCATGCAAACCGCCATCTAATAAACACTGCGTAGGACATCGACGCGGTGGCGACCGACCTCGATATTGACCCGTTGGCGCTGGCAGCAGCGAGCAACGGCGAATTGTTGATGATCGATGGCGAGTCGACATCGGACGCGGTCACGCCAGACTCGGAGTTACGAAGCACAACATCGACCACGCGCACGCGGTCACGACAGAGTGGACACGACTGGTTGGTGTGCTGGTTGATTGTAATTGAGCACAGAACGGTCTTCTATTTCAAGTAAAAGTTGGCTCATAGATTTCAGACCTTTCGGTGCCGAACAGACGTTTTGGCATATAAAACAGAAAACGTCCAAAATCTCTGGTACACATTGCACTCAAAAATTCCAGGTGCCAAAATAGGTTTCAATTTTTAGAATTGGTGAAAATCTGGGTGGAATGTTGCCGTATCGTACAGAGGTTCGGTCAACATAACAAGTTCAAAATGAAGTAAATAAAGATAATGCGAGTGTAACTGAACAAGCCGTTTCAGGAAGCACCCTCCTCGGCTGCATCCCAAATCCGGTGTTTTGCGTGTCGATCGTCAACGCGCATTATCTGCCCAAATCCAATCGGCCAGCGATCGCGCCAGTGCTGGTGCACCAACGTGTCTTGCTATCACGCCATTGAATAGATTGAGTGATGAAACATCGCACAAAACAATGCTGGCTGTCGGCATGTCGCACGGTCAGGTGCTTGTGTTTGATTTGCAACGACAGACATTGATGTTCTCGCTCACGGTTGAACGACAAGGTTTGTTGATCGATCTTTTTTGAATTCCGATTCTTTCACTGCTTTGTTACTGATTTATCCTTCTCAGGTGCAGCCGAGCTCGGTGCTGTGTCAGCGATGGGCTTCAGTCGAACAGGCTCGAAACTGGCCGTCGGCTATTCGTCCGGTTATCTGATGATCGCAAACATTCCGAAATCAAAATGGATTCTCAGGCTTCGGTAGGTTTCGTTAATTCAATTGTCGGGAAAGCGTTCAATAAATTTCGAAGAATGACATGCATAAAAATGATCTGAAACTGTCTTCTACAGGCCCGACCAAGCTCATCAAGCCGGTCGTGGTGTATTGCACGTCACGTTCACAACAGCACCCGACACCATTGTTGTCTGTGATTCGGGCGGATCGGTGTTTCTGCTCAGGATTGGTGCTGGTGTTACTGGTCGGTGTTTTGATGACCAACCAATTGAACATCGCCTTACGATATCCCCAAAAGCGCACATTCACGTGAACATCGCACAGGTTTGACCCATCGCCTGTCATGTGTGTTCAGTGGCTGCCACGGTGAAGTGTGCGCCATTGATGCATTGCAACTGCCGACTGGGGGCAACACCGACGATGTACATTGGAGAAATTATGCAAATGCAACACTCATTGCCATGGTAAGTGAGGCAAGACAAGAGTGAAAACATGAAGCTTGTATTCTATTTTTTCAAAAAGCGATTTATAAAATAATACAGCCCGAGTCGTTTATAACCCAGGCGTCCTTGACCAAAGCGATGGTGATCCAACTGTCACCTGCTCCCAAATCGGTGTTTGCGTGTCCCTTGCCTTCCAGTTCGTCCACCGTGTACAAATGGCCCCCGATTATCAAGTGGCAATGGTTGCCCATACAGGTGCGTTATTTTACTACCATTCTATGTTTGTCATTCTAATGTGGCTGCCCACAATGCCCAGAGTTCGTTCTCGCTGGTCCTAATACCTAGAGCTTACTGCGACGCGCAGCAGTTCCCATATGGTTCATTGTTACACCCAGATCTCAACCAAAATGCGGGTGACCGACCCAGTGTTGGCCGTATGTCGTCAATCTATTGTGCAATTCCACCAACTTCACACATCAGATGGTCGCGAGTGGCGATCGTTCCATCTGTCGAAAATGACACACAACAACGACATTATGCAGTTGCATTGGCTCACCACCAAATGCTTGATTGCCATTGTGAGTGTCGTGTCGGTGATCGGAACAGACAGGAACGGAACTGTTTCGTCACTATTGTTACCACCTGCCACTATTCAGGACGATCAGGAGTGCCTGCACCTGTTTGAAGCCAATGATCCCAACTACCAATCAGCGCCCAAGTCCACGCTTGATCTAGCCACCCAGAAGCGTCGTGCGTTCGTATCAGACTCGGCCCATTTAAGTGATGTCAGACTAGTTTACGCATCCGCTGATTTCAAGGTATAAATTGTATGGTTTATGGTGTTAGTGAACGAACGTAAGGGCCTACTGCTGCTTTCCCTATGAAAAAGAGTACTTTTTGACTGTTTTAGGGTCTGGCAACCGGCGGCAATGTGAGTCCAGCACTGGCCTGTTTGGCTGATAAAGCATGCTATCATTCGATCGTGTCAAACATGAATGGTTAGTTGTTTCACTTACTTGACATTATGACTTGTTCTAACTTGAACTAGCAAAGTAATGATGGTCTTGTGTCAGGTGGTTCGTACATCCTTGGCCTGTCCGGTGTGTACCATGTTCGAATTCGGTCGTGGATTGAACGCTTGTATGCGCATCTTGACAACAAGGATTATATCAGTGCTTTGCAATTGGCTGTGGATTTTTACTCGGGTGAGTTTCCTTGTTTTTATTGCAAAAGGTATGTTTTAACGTTGTTGTGTACCATTCCCAATCATCAGTCGTGCCCACCCAGTCATTGCGCGTTGACATTGCTGTTATCATGTTTGAAACATCATCCAACCGCGCACACGCAGGACGTAGCAACACGGCGACGTCGATGTGCACGCCATCACTACGTGGTGTCAACACCAGCAACAGTGACACGCGTAGACGATTGATTGGGGACAAAGTGCTCGAAATCGTGCATACAATCGTGGACTGGTGTGCGAGGGACGAACGACAGCAGAACGTGAATGCAACGGCGATTGATGAACAGTGGAAGGTGCTTATTTTCGCATTTTTTGGCTATCTATTGAGATAGTTTGTCGAAATTTGTAACTTGTTGTTTATTCTTTGTTCAGCGTCACATTCCGTCGTGCATTGATGCGTGCGTGACCGTGGGTCGACGCGATATGCTCTACTCGGATGTGTATGAACGCGTTTGTTAATTTCAACTTGAAAAATGAAAAGTCTTTCACGATTTTCATGAATCTGACTGTCGGTTTTATTCTTTACAGCTGCAACCCTGTCACATCGGTCGTGGTTTGTTTTTGGAATGCCTCGAGGATCGATTACTGGATGGGTTTTTGCCCGACATTCCACCCCTGATTATTCAGGTTCACTAATTTTTTCATTCGTCATATTTTCACGGGCTCTTGTAAGTATAGCCCTACAGGATTATCTCACCTACTTGGCCGATGAATCGCTATTCAATTCCGTAGAGGCGTCGATTGTGCGATTACCTATTGAATCACTGGATCTACATCAGGTCCCAATTACAGATTCTTGCCAAAATTCATAGTGGCTGTCAGCGTGAGTTTATTGTGATGGTTATTATTGACAATTGCAGGTTGTGACCTTATGTCGTAAACACAACTTATGGGACGGCATCATCTATGTGAACAATCGGGCGCTCAAAGACTACGTTTCGCCATTGAAAGTACGATTTGTATTTTTTCGTGTTTTTACAAACGACAAAACGCGAAAGTTTATCTTGAACATAATAGTTACCAATATAACTGATTTGCAACTTTGAAGGAGATGACCGAGAAGTTGATCTTGGTGCTGTCCACACACGAACTGTTGACTGATGAGGACATTCTGCTTGGCAACAAAATGCTGTTTTACATAAAGTGCGTATTTGTGTGTTGTTTTTATTGTGCGGTATTTACGGGGTGGCATTTTCGAAACGGTGTAAAGCTCAGTTGGGTGTAAAGGTCGGTGTAAGCTCGGTCGAAAGCTCGGTCGGTGTCAGCTCGGTGTAAACATGAAACATTCCCACGTTAACAGCAGGCAATGTTTCATGTTTACACCGAGCTGACACCGACCGAGCTTTCGATTCAGCTTACACCGACCTTTACACCCAACTCACCTTTACACCGTTTCGAAAATATCACCCACGGTATCAAAGTTATCAATCCTGCATCTACCATATATATATATATATATATATATATATATATATATATATATATATATATAGATATATATATATATATATATATATATATATATATATATATATATATATATATATTCATGCACTTTCAGTTGTTGTCTTTGTGGTCGTGCCTATCCGATCGGATCTCTCGATTCTGACGAAGCCTATGTGGCGTCCCGTGATGTCTACCATTTCCTTGTTGCCTCGGGCACAGGTACTGTCTTGTCTACTGTCTGAAATATGCCAGTTTTGTTACACTTTATCCAGATAAAGCAAACGTTCTGAAAATATTTTGCAGACAATCGCGATGTAACGTACCCGCACCTGCGCATGCTTCTCAAATTTGACACGCGAGAATTCTTGAACGTTTGCCTGATGGTTGCTTACTAAATTTTCTTTTTGCTCTACTTCTAGTTCTCAACCTGAAATTTGAAAAAAAACATCAGGGTTTCGAATCTGAACTATTCAAAAACGAGTCCGGTGACAGGTTGTTGGAACAACTCATTCAAGTGCTGGTTGAGGTGATGGCTGATGATGATGCCGCTGATGTTATGAATGTTCGTGGTCTAGTTTTTCCTTTTGATCATAAATTATACCTGCTTTTTTATGTTTCTAGTAATTTATATTTCACGCATCTAGGTGCTGCAGTACAGTGCGTTTCTATTGTTTCTGTCGCGAATTGTCGGTCAACGACAGTCAGAACTGACGCTCAATATCGACCGGAAACGATTTCAAAAAGTTAGTTTTGTCGGATAGTTTCCATCAACCATCCGACCTCGTAATCTCCGAACTTCGAATTTCAGATCATAGTCTTGGCCCTCCGGAGTGCCCAGCAATCATCGGGTCATTCCACTTCGGTGGAGGATTGTCAACTGGCAATCATTGGATTATTGAATGTGCCGAGAATTGCTGCGTGGTTTGATCTCAATGCACTCGCACAATTGGCTGACTCACGGTCGCTGTACGTTTTTTGGGCCAAGATTTGTATTTGCGATTTTTTAATTTCGCTTCATCAATTCTCTGTCTCTCATTCTTTTTTCAGTCCCACTCTGCGTAAATTCATGTGCAGACGAAATCGCCAATTTGCCAAACTAATCGACTGTTATTTGGAAAATGAACGCGAAAATGTAAATGAATTGTGTGGAATTAATCATCTTTTTGCCCCGTTTGGTTGTCACCATACCCACCACTCAGTCATCCGTATACATTACAGACAGAAGTGTACTCGGAGATTCGCAAGTTATTGACTCACAGCAAAGTGACCAGTGAAGAAAAGGAAACTGTGAAGACGGCTGTCATTGATAAATTGCAGGTAAAATTGATATCCCGTTTTTGAAAGCAACATATTTATCCTGATTTTATTTCCCTTTGGAGTTGCTGACACGCGTTGATGCAGCGCGCACTGCTGATTTATTGCTGACACACTGTGAAATGATGCTACCAAGCTTACCCGATCGATTCGCTACTTTCGATCCTGAACTGTTGGCTGAATTATTGCTGCAAGTGTTCAATCAAAGGTTGGTTGTAATTGTCTGTCGGTTATAGCAAAATAGTTGGATCAAGGCGCCTTGTGTGAATTACTGTCCACCATGGGTTGGGCTTCACTATGGAGGGTCCCTGTTATGCGGGCACATTGTTCGTGTTTTCAGGAAACTGTCTGGTCTGACGACCGTGAGCGGCGTAGTCGAGCTCGACATCACCTATTTGTATGAATGTGCGACAGCGATCTGTCGTACGAACGATGCACAACAACGATTGATACAGTTGTTGCGTGACTGGCATGCGCTATTGGATGCACAGCCTGGTTTGTGTTTTTTTTATCTGAGAATGAGAAAATGGCCGTAAAAGCTTAGTGATCGGAGCGGATAGTAATCTTCTTATTTATGTATTATTGAGTGGGTGTCGACGCTATAAACTAACTAACTATCGGAGCGGATCTGCCTTGTTCATTAGACTCTTTGGTTAAAATGTATTTCGACAAGCTTCACGTTTTTCATCGCCCTTTGGGGAAGTTGGTAACACTATGATAACTCAGTAAATCGCGCATTCAAAGGTCATATGATTGATCCATTCATTGACCCATTTATCCGTTCAATCGGCCGGGTGCGATGAACAAACTTGATGCCGACTCTATCGCATCTGTGCAGTCTTGCAACCAAACATCACTTCATTCTTTAAGGATTGCCGGCCAAACTAATGCAATTGTGCCGTGCGCAACATCATGTGCATGGTGTATTGTACTTGTTGGAAAGGGACAAACAATATGATCAAGCATTCGAGTATGTGATCGGTGAACTCAGCACATTGCACAAAAATGTTGATGATAAGGCTGTGCCTGAATTTGGTTTGTTTTTTAGACCTTTCTAGTTTATAAAATTTCATGTTTTGACTTTTGTTTTCTGTGCTTCAAATTGCGATTTTCGTAACTATGACCTTTTTAGCGGCACTCTGCCGATGCTGTGTTCAGTTTACACAACGAGTCAGTGAAACGTCAAAGCAACAAGGTGATGTGCAGTCCTATTGGTTTGAATTGTTGGATCTGCTGCTCGACTTGCCACCAGAACTGTTGCGAACGAATGAAGGTCTGTTGGACACGTCTAACTGGAGTTGTACTAAAATTTTAATGATTTTGTACAGTTACTGTGGCGTTTTCAAGTTTATTCAGTTTATGTGCTAACTTTCTGGGATTGGTTTTTTTTTATACTGGTTTTATCTATGCTAAGAACAAAACATCTTTGAGTGCAGTAGTATGGGCGTGACATCATATTAACACAATTTCAGATGTTCGCAATCTGATAAGTGACCTTGTGCACAACATGGTGACGTTTGTGCCGGCAGATGTCGTGTTGGACAGACTGTTTGGGGTCTGTGTGCCATTTTTCTTGCACAAATTATGCTTTTGCAAATGAATTATATAAGCAATCAATCTTTTAGAACGCCTCCTTCCACCAGTGCACCTATGCCGAACATCGTGCGTTGATCATGAACATTGTGAAAAGCTATGAATATGAACAGGTGCGGCTCAGTTATAACTTTTGATTTTTTGTTTTCGATTGTCCCTGATATTTCAGGTACTGGTTGAGAACCTGGTGCAGTGCATGCACGCCGAAGCATTCACCGTCTTGCATCGCGGTCACAGAGCTGAGTCGTGCGCGTTCAAAGTGAATGGTGAGATTTGATTTTGACCATTTTGAGGAAACTTGATGATCTGTTATGTGTATTCTTTGGTTTGTTTGTTACTCGACGACCACGTTTATACTGACGGTTTCAGGTGCCCCATGCACATGTGTGGTCTGTGGGATCAGAATCGAGTATATTGGCAGTGGCACTGATCGCAATGATGATGGTGCTACTGTGACGAAACGACATGTGTTTGCCTATAGGTTGGGCATGGGCTCTCTCTGTGCATTCTGCTGTATGATGGCGACACTTTTATAAGGCACTACATAAAAGCGGAAACTGAAGCGGAAACTGTGATCTTTCTCTTCTCTTTTCTTATTGTCTGACAGTTTGCTTGCACTGACCTGCCACTGCAGGTGCAAACAAATAAAATGAAAATAAACAAACAAATAAAATTCTTTGCACCACATAACATTCCCATTTCAGCTGTGGCCATGTGTGTCATACATCGTGTGTGTCGCACGAGTCTCGATCACAATGTCCAGCTGATGTGCACCACCAATCGGTTGTGTCACCGCGACCACGTACGGTCAATCAATCAGCAATTGCTGGTCCCATACGGATGATCAACTATCAAAGTGATCGAATGGTGGTGCAACCGGTCAGTTGTGCTGTGACAGCAGCTACGCAGTCATAGACAGTCAATGCTTATGATGATTACCTGCTCTTTGCCCATTGGCCGCTGTCTGCGTTTATTATTCTTTCTGTTGTAGTTCACTGACTTCCCAAAATGATCTGATGTTTCAGTCAACATTTATATTGGAGGATCGCAGCGCTCGTGATGGTGGTGGTGACAGTGTTGTTGACGACAATCTATTTAATCGACCCGAATTTGCATTGAGAAGGGGTCCGACCCTTCGAATTAATGTTTGATGATTTAGAAAGTGTGTTGAACTTTTGTTTTCGCTCTCGTTATTGGTGCATATCCCCACTTGGTACGCATAATTTGGGTTGCCATACACTTTTGTTCCCTCGACTTGTGACTATTTGGTGGTTACGGATATCTGGTGCTCGTGCTCAATCTGTTTTTGTTCCGTATTCATCTCGTGACAATGTGGGTAGTTTCCAGCGACTTTATTCGACCTTACCCTTCCTGTGATATTTGTCGAAAGCAATGTGGTTTTGGACGTTCGCACTTATATGCGTGTGGGTAATTTTGCGTCAGTTGGTCGTGTGAGTGCAAAGATATGGTTGCCTTTCAACAATACTATATTGTATCATTGTATGTATTTTTGGAACGCTCACTTATGGAATAAATTTGTGATACAGAACAACAATCGCTCAAATTTTTGTCATCTCGGTTTTTCGCACCGAGCGCGAGAGTTTCCGCGCGTATCGGGAACATTGCCTTGGCTTCATCTTGAACCTGCTCTAATTTGGCTGCTGCGGCATGATGTACTAACCTTAGCACGTCTATTCTCATTCATTACGCCGCACTGCGTGTCTGTTCGCGTTTGCCGCATGTGCCTTATCGATCTAATCCGTCTTGCAGCCACTTGCATTACGCGCTTGTGAAATCAGTGCGACACACTTGTAATGGCTGACACACACGACAACACTGAAACCGTCGCTACCGAAGCCCGACCGTCCAATCTCGCTTACATGTTAGTGCCTTGGTTTGGCTCGTGTAGGTGTTGCTATGTGATTATCATTATTAGCGCATTCTGTGCCAGCTTATATGCGCGTGTTTTTTCGTGACAGAGTTAACTGGGTACCCGCCTGGCATGATAGTGTCTTGATTATCATACGTGCCCTCAAATATTCGCTACTTCTGCTGCAGGAAAACTCGCCTGGTCGAAGGTCGACATTATATCGACACTTCGGACGAATCCAGCGCAGCCACGGCCGATGATATAGTCAACACCAGCGTTGGTTGGTCTATTGGCTTGGCTTTTCGCCTGACAAGTTCCATTTACGTATATGCCTGTTTTTTCATAAATATTTTGTCAGGTGACGCTGGTATGGTATCATTTGTTGCCACCGATCTCAACGAACAGATTCGAATGAGCAGTCCTAGTCAATCCGGTTAGTCATTATCTTATCATTGCACTATTTTTATCAAGATCGGCTCATAAGATATGCCTGGTTTTTCAAGGTGGAGCGTCAGCAGCAACGACGTCCAGCTCCCCATCGCCCTACCCGCCCCTGGTGCCCGACGCGCACGCCATATTAGAATTAGAGGCCCACGCCAGACATTTGGCACAGGAATTGAATCAAGTCATCAGAGAGTTCACTGGATCAACGTCGGGGGTACGTGTTGAATTTAGTATATCATGTTGTAGCGTAGTGCGTGCTATTGGTCGCACAAGACCATATGAGAATCCTTCCCCCTAATTTTCTGCTGCTTGGCTGAAATATAACCGCATGTTTATGCACGTACTGTGCTTACAGATAGGCACTGAATTAAAAATACGCATTTTTGTGTTAGATCACCGACCTGAGTATCGAGTATGTGTCCGTCTACGATTCGGCCGTCAACGACACGTGTGACTCTGTCGATCAATGCATAAAGGTGATTGAATGAAATGGAGATTTGGTAGAATTTTGATGATATATATTTTTTTATTTTTTTGCAGAACATGTACCAACTTGTGACGAAAGCTGAAGAACTAACGGTGGTGCTGAAAGGCTTGCCCAGACTTGCACAACAAATGTTGGTGGCATTTCGATCGAAAAGACAACGTCCGGGGCTTTAAATTCAAATTTTGATTCTTTTAGCAAGGAAGTCAAGCGAATCCTGGACATGTTTGAATCACACATGCAAAAGTCGATCGCATGAAGCAGTATTTACATGATGTCGGCGAAATTTCTGTGATGTTCCATTATTGTGACTTGTGACATAATTATTCCGTTATTATTCAATTGTTCACTTATCATACGTGCATTTTCAAACTGATCTCCGCATAATCAGATGACAAGACTAAATAAAATGAAACTACATTCGCCTGTGTTGTGGTTTCTCAGTCAATAAGGGTATAATCTGTTCCCTGATGAACGTATTTACGGCTTCTCGTCAGAACATCGGAGACATGAAACGTTCTGTTCAAATGTGCAGGTCTCACCGTAAAGCAGAAGCCCTCTTGATCAAAATGACGACTCTGCGGCCATTTCGCTGCTCGGATTTACTCAAATTCAACAAAATGTAAGTTTCCGAATCTCGGTGCTGAAATTTTCTCAAAACAATGAACCATTATCCTTTCAGAAATCTCGATCCGTTGACGGAAACCGTTAGTTTTGCTTCTTAGTTGCCGTTTTTGTTGGCTCCTTTTCTCACCCAACAACCATCCTGTGTTTTGTTTCAGTACAGCCTAAATTTCTACATGACCTACTTGTATAAATGGCCCGAATTCTTCCAAGTAGCCGAATCACCCAGTGGCGATCTAATGGCATACAGTGAGTGATTGCAATAAATTCGCCTTTGCCAAGTAACCAATAATCCGCCACCCACAAATGTTTCACGCGCTTGCAGTCATGGGCAAGACGGAGGGACGGGACGAATTGTGGCATGGTCACGTGACTGCCGTCACAGTTGCTCCCGAATATCGACGAATCGGGCTGGCGGCGACGCTCATGAACAACCTGGAAGATTTATCGGATCGGTAAATATGGCCCCTTGAATTTGAACATTTTAGTGGTATAACAGTGGCGACCCTTTAATGTGAACCATGTTTATTGTGGACCTTTTTGTTCACCGCCTCTCTTCCCAATTACCATTGTACAGTGTCAGTAAATGACCGAAGCGACGGTCGCAATCCTGTCACTCTGAAGAGGGTAGACTGAATAGTTATTGCCTGATTGATCAAGGTCAAGTCAATTCGCAGAGCGCACGCCTATTTCGTCGATTTATTCGTTCGTGTGAGCAACCACGTTGCGATCAACATGTACAAGAAACTCGGCTACATCGTCTATCGTCGCATCATCGATTACTATTGTGGTGAACGGGAAGAGGACGCGTTCGGTAAGTTTTTTCGAATATGTTTTCTTTCAGTCAATTTTTTATTTGGTGCCTAATGTGTGCGCCTGTCGCGTGCTATAAGTGCAATTTTTCCGAAAACATATTTACTGGAACTGGAAAAAACCGTTTTTTTTCGAAAAAAGTCGTTTTCGATAAAGTGAGCCTCGTGTTCAATTGAAGTATACATTTGGACAAAATGTGGTTCAAAAGCGCTTCATTAGGAAAAGTCATGCTGAACAAGTAACTATATACACTGATTATACTTCTGAGAGAAACTTTTCAAATGTGTTGCCTGATCCGTAAAGCGCATGCAGCCCACGAAGCCAGCCCGCGTTGCCTGATTCGTAGCATTTCGCACATCACTCGTTAGACTTCTATGTTGAGCTGTTGGTTGTCAGACGCGTGACCGCTTTTGCTAGTACGCGCATTTACGAATCAAGCAACGCGTCTGAAAGGTTTCTCCCGACTGTATTGTCAGAGTGTACAAGTCCGCCAAAACATGCAAAAAGGGTGGTTTTTGGAAAAATTAGGAAACTGACACTCCAAGGTTTGTTTTTGAAAGTTCCAAAAAAAATTTGGAAATTTTTATCGCTAATATCTGCGCGCAGCAGCTGGGTGGCCTATACTTGCGGGCCGAAAAAAAACCGTTTTTTTCGAAAAAAACCGAAAAAACCGTTTTTTTCCGAGGCCCGGAAAAATACGTTTTTATTTTTCCGGAAATTTTTCCAAGTGGCAACTTTTGAAAAAAAACTGGTTTTTTTCCAAAAATTTCCGAGATATTTTCCAAGGTTGCGAGAGGATGTTGTTACAACCAATGTAAATCGGTATTAAACAGTTCAAAATGAGCACTTTTTAATCCCCAAGTGCATTTCTAGACTGTTTCAGGCTGTTTCCTGACGAAATTTTCTCCAAAATAGGCATTTTTGGACCATGGGTATCCTTAAGTACTGGAAAAGTATTTGGAAAAAAAACGGTTTTTTTGGAAAAAAACGGTTTTTTTCCAAAAATATATTTTGCGGAAAAATACGCAAGTATAGAGTGGCCGACATTTCGGCACGCGGTTTCTCGGCTCTGATAATGCGATAAGCTCTAAACTTTTTGGTGACCGGCCAGGCAGGTGCTGTTGCGGTTTTCGGTTCAAAAAATATGTCCTAAAGTACTGTATGTCCAAGGACCGCACCGCGTTTGCCTGGCCGCACTTGCGGTTGCGGTTTGCGGTAAACAATCGAAGAATTTCGTTGGCTGTTGCACATAAAAATGAACCATCGAGCCAACGTGCTCTAGACCAGCGCTGGTTGGTCCGTCCGTTCGTTGGTTTTTACGTGCTACTGTCGAAGAAATGTTCAACTGGTTAAAGCCGCAAACCGCAAGTGCGGCCAGGCAGACGTGATGCGGCCCCTTGACATAGTTTAGGGCATATATAGTTTATTTATTCTGAAGCGCAAATCGCAACGCCGCGTCTGCCTGGCTGCGCCGCACGTGATGTGCGTGACATGGATATAATAAATTTATTAAAACTGCTTCAATGGTCAGACATGCGCAAAGCATTGTCGTCCGATGTCGACCGCAAATCAGTGATTCCACTCAAGCAGCCCGTGCGACTGGACGATGACGGCCTGTGACCGAATGGGGCATCGCACTCGTTCTATGATATCAATAATTAAAGGTGCGATGCCCAGCAAATCAGATCGTGTTGCGTTTTAATGGAAAAATTATCGCCATAATTACAGTCGACACCTACCTATTGTACTGATGAAAGCTTTATGCCATGGTAATTTGACCTGTTTATGTGTGTAAATAAAACTAATGAGCATTGAGTGAGTCGTTCAATTGACGTGACTCAGGTTGGGTTGTGTGACCCCTCGCGGTTCGTCACCGTTACCATTTCCAGTTATTCTTATACTTTTCTAACTGTGCAACTGTGAATTGAGCTGGCTGATTGAGGTCAACGATTGCAGCACATTCCACCCTCTGCCGCACTGTTGCGTAATATGACATCTGTTTCATCGCTTTAATCTTCTATTCGCTACAACACTTTCCTTTCCCGATGATGTTTCAAGAATGGCTGACAGTCAACAACATTCTGTATTTTTTATTCAATATGTTTTTTGTGGTGGTGTCGTTCGCCTATTGGAAAACGTTCGATCGTTTGGTAAGTTCGAGATTTTGAGCGTATATTTTCCATAGCCGTAAGGTGGTTGACATGGCACGTTACAGTGTTCCTCGTTCATGTCCATTTTTAACCATTCAATTTCACCATTTTGGAAACCACCAAAGAAGGGGCATTTTTGAATCGTAACGGGAATTCGTACTTTCTGGCTTGGGGTTAATGCTAGTCTTCGGTTAGGTCCGAGCTTGCACCTCAGGCCAATGTCTTGCTCAATTTTAGATCAGACACATTTCAAACAGTGGAACACTTGAAAATTAGTGATCAACTCTCCAGATTGTATTTTTTATATCTGTTCCCCGTTTGCAGGCAGCCAAGCCAAAGTCCGAGTCCAACAGCTCCATGTCAACAGCAGCTCCAACCACACCAAGTCTTTCCGCTGATGTTTCAAAGTTAAGCAGTGATGAATGACGTCAGTCCTGTGAACTAGTACATTTCGACTTATTCTTGTTCCATTGATCTTTCCATTCTGTCCATTACATTCTGGTCTGGTGTAGTTTGTGTTTGATTACTGTTTCTGGATTTTTGTGCACTGCTTTTACTGGAGATCTCTCTCGCTCTTTGCCGCGGCACATTTTTGTTTTTATTGCACTGCAATCAACCTAATGCTCGTTAGATTGTGATATTGTGTGGCAGCCACGCTTTCTGTGCTTTCCAAACCAAAAGATGTGTTAGGTCAGACATATGATTTTTGTCGTTCTTTTGTAGCAAAACGCTCGATGAATCTTGGCTTTCCAAAGCTTTACGCCAATCGTTATTGTCTGAGAGTAATCGCCGTAGTCTTTTTTGATTCGTGATCAAAATGCTGTGAATCCTCAATCAGCAGTCGTTTGGGTTTACATCGTTTTATTTATTTTTTGGTTTTTTTGCGCGAGTGTGCGTCACTATTTGTGTGTGGATACTTAAACCTCGTTGAATTTCATCGTTGTTGATTCGTTGGAAAAGGTCAAACAGCACATTGCCGAAACATGATCACATGTAATTCCGTCAAATCAACCAACAAGGATGCACAAATAATTGTCATACATCAGCATTGCTCATCTATCTAGGTGCAGCAGATAGCGAACGAATACGGCGCCACTTGCATAATAATTCTACGATGAAGGTGCTCAATGATCCGCCGATGAAGAGTCTTGTTCTTGTGCGTCGTTCGTATATGATAACTGCAGTATAGATGTCCATATACACCAAAAGTGCAGGCGCTGACTTTGTTTGGCCTGTCTGAATGAATGCATTTTGAATAGCGAACTTTTCCAATGAGCGGGTTGTTCAGTTCAAAAGATTACTTACGCGTTAAATACCGCATGATCATCATAATATTTGCTGTTATTATCCTGATCTTAGTGTAAAAGGTTCTCGTTTTCTCAACCAGGAAAGATGAATGAGTGGCCATAGACTACAGCGACTGTGCCTGCCTTGCTCAACGAAGAACCAGCGCATGCGCATGAAGAAACGGCAGTTGGCTGCGCACATTTGCTCTAACCAACATGAAGTGCAACCAGCTAATCATTCCAATATCGTTGTTGTTGAATCTGGATAGCGTAATCGCCCATTCGGTGGTCGATTCAGATCTGTGCCAGTGGTGGGAATTCTATGATGTGACATGTGAGGATAATTATAAATGTGGCAACGTGGTGGACCTCGTCCACGCATGCGAAACGGACGAGTCTATGCCTGGCCACTTTTGCTGTGACAGTTGTCGCAGACTTGCACCCAGTAAGACACGCCTATTATACATTGCCAACATCGGTACTATTTAAAAAATATTTATTTAATTTGTGTTCATTTTGTTCTTTTTTATGTTCTGTAGAGTCGTCACCCTGAAGGTCAGCGGCCGGATTGCGAATATATTCGCTATGTATTGACGATCCAAGGGGCCTCTGGTATTATACACTGTAACAATTGCTGGGTTCAATAATAAGTAGGGTTCGTGTCGGATTTTGAAGTGTTTTTGAATCCCGATCCATAAAATTTTACAACTAACCTCGATCCCGGTCCCGAATTATAATCTCAATTCCGACTGTTTTTGAGATTAGCACTTTCCGAACCTGTTCGTTAGGCCGCACTCAGACAAACGCGAAAAGCGAAAAGTTCAGCACAACAGCAACTCCTTAACCACGGGCCTAAACCACAGTGATGCTCTAACAAAATGTTTCAGAGGCTGTTTGGCGTGCGCTGTGGATGATGACTACGCTGAAAAACTTTTTGCTTTTCGCTTTTCGCGTTTGTCTGAGTGCGGCCTAAAACTTTGACTCAAAATTGGTGGTAGCGCAATCATCTCGTCACGTTTTTATTCCTCAGATGGAACGTAGGAAACGACAACAAACGCTAACGTGTATAGCGCAAAAAATAAAAAATCTATCGCATTGTGAATTACGGTAGAATGCAAGTAAGCAGGATAAAAAACGCAATATCGACATAAACACAATCCACAGTATGCACAAGTACGTATCTGAGCTGTTCCGTACTTGAGAAGAACCATGTAGTGCAACACGTAGTGTCACACGCACCCACGCACGCGCAATGCATGACACAGTGTGCAGCCAGTGTACGCAGACAGGTCCAGCTCGTTGACCGGTTCTTCTTAACTGCGGAAAGGATGTTGCCAACTTTTATTTGCTTTCACTAGTCAGCATCACCATACGCGACCCCAAACTGATCCGGAGATGACCATTCCACTTTCAAAACAACAGCAAACCAAGATAAATTATTATTCCTTGACTCAACAACAAGAGCACAAGCGCTCCATGGCGGACGTGACTTCACAAAACCGATGGCCTAAGCTACAAAAAATAGAACAACAGCCTGCCACGCAGCTAAACAGCAGATAAGTCTGAGAAAAATCGCAGCAAAAGTGACCGCCTCGCCGCGCCCTGCCGAACCCGAACCCTTCATGGCCCGAACCGAAGCTTCAAAGCAATTTGAATGTGGAGCGACAGGAGCGCACTTAAATAGAGCCAGGGCGTCCTGAGATTGACTGCGATTCTGTTGCTGACGGTGATAAGTCCTTTGGACCTTAGGGTAACCAAGGAGAAATCGCTGAGCACTAATTTTCCAGTTATTGGATCACTGTATGCTGTGATCCCTCCTTTTAGCAAACCTATGCTGATGGATCTCAGAAATAAAAAAAACTACGGCAACCGCTCAGGCACGGACTTGGGCACACGACGGGAGGGAAAAAATTTTTTATGGGTTCCCGAATCCCGAACTTTTTCCAATGCCGACACACTGGCCCCATCCCGATCGCAAAAATTTATCATCTAACGCAAATACCAACAACAATCTGTTGACATTTCTACGCAGAGAATTGTACGGATGGCAGCGACTGTACGATTTACGGCACGAATTCGTGTGGCAACGGACCAAATGTTGTGTGTCACGCAACGGGAGAAGTGTGGGACGTTGCTCCTCACACAAACAAGCCCGTCCGAATATGTCATTGCAACGGGGAACGTTCGTTTGCATCAATTTTGAATTGCATTAGTACAGATGGCACCGCGCCCGAGTATCCGAACCAAATGGTCGCAATATCTGGCGGGGGAGTATCTGAAAACCCACAGGGGCCATGCCCCCTCTGATCCATTGAAAGGAGTCACCGTTAGGGAGGAAGAATAAGAAAGGAGTTTCACTCTGATACACTTCAAAAGTCCAAATAGCGCGCGCATCAGATAAAGTTCATTTTCAAAGAAATTTGGCTTTCGCGTGCGTAAAAAATGCCAAAACTTCGCGCGCATTATCACTTTTTATATACATAATTGGTGTAAAAAACGCGAAATTTAAGCAAACGCCAGATAAATATGACTTTCAAAAATGAAACAAGCACTAAACAAAAACGCCTTTTGGATTTGGCCCCTCCCTTTGCCAAAAGCTCGATCCGCCCTTGATACCTCCGTTCCTCAAGGTGTATATAATCGTGTTCTTTTAAAACTCGTGACTCTGTGCATGGGTTGCTTATGGCCAGGCTGAATACTAACTTCTATAAAGCAAGTAAGTTGTACTCAAAGGTTGTGGCGCTTGTCGCACATAATGAGTTGATCACTGGCGTGTTTCGGATCCAACATCTGCTGACCCATTGGTTTCCGCCCGAAGCTGCGGTGGGCAGATTCCAAAAAGCACCAAAATCCCACAGCCAGCTTATTGGTCGACTGAAACAATACATACGGTGCTGCCAGTGATCCCCCTTTAGTACAACGTTGAGGTCGCATGATCCTAACCTCGCCGCAGTCAACAACTGGTTATGCGTGCTGCAGGCACTACGACCTTGAATCCGTAATTCTGTGAACTCTTGTTCAAACGTTGTTCTTGCTAGTACAGCCTGTGAGGACTTATATCCGGAACAATGCCCGGCGCATGTTGACCAATGTCACGACTCGGACCTCATCAAGGCACAATGCTGCGCCACGTGCAAAAACGCGTCGTGTGAGTCAAGGGCACAATGGGGTTCTCATTTGCATTCTCCGCCTGATATCTCACCTGATTTGTGAATGAATAAATAAGTTTCAGCTGAGTGCACTGAAGGAAGGATTTGTACCAAACATGGTGTGGAGGCATGTGGCCCGGGGCCGAATGTTGTGTGCTACGAAACGGGCTGGCACGTTGATGGTGTACCTGTAAGGAAATGTGGTTGTAATGGCCCACGTTGGTTGATGTTGACATAATCTGTACTGTCTGTTGCCTTACGTAAGTTCGAAATGACAGACCAATCGTAACCCGACGAGGCACAATTGCAGCTTGCGATGACAAGTGGGGAGATACTTGTGCTCACCTCAGTGACCATTGCTCGGACTGGGATGACGTAAAAGACAATTGTTGTGCAACTTGCAAAAGCCAACCCCGTATGTATCAATACTAAAAACAGTAATCTGTTAATCTAACAGTCTACACATTAAGCGACGTGAAACATTTGTCAATCTGTTTGTTCAGCGGAATGCGTTGAGGGCAGAATGTGCACGAGGAAAGGTATATCTGCGTGTGGCCCGGGGCCGAATGTTGTGTGTCATGAAACGGGATGGAGCAGTAACGGTGTACCAGTGAAAAAATGCGGTTGCAATGGCCCACGTGGGTTGTTTCAAATCATATCCATTGTCAATTTTCAATTCTTCAGTATCTTCGTTGCAGCATGCGCAGACAAGTGGTTGAACTGTGAAGATTACAAAAATGCGTGCTTCGATAGTGATCAAGTGAAGGACAACTGTTGTGCCACATGTAAAAAAGAGCCAAGTACGAACGTTACACGTGTTATTCAGTGTTTTTTGTGAAAGAATAACATTCAACATTTTCTCAGAGGAGTGCGTGGAGGGAAGGCTTTGCACCATCAAGGATCTTGATGCATGTGGCTCGGGGCCGAACGTTGTGTGCTATAAAACTGGATGGAGCAGTAACGGTGTTCACGTGAAGAAATGTGGTTGCAATGGCCCACGTTGGTTAAAGCTTCAGACATACATAGTTATGGTACATCTCCAAGTCAGCAGCACAAATTATTTCCTGTTATCTTCATTGAAGCATGCGTGGACAGGTGGTCGAACTGCGAAGATTACAAGAATGCGTGCTTCGATAGTGATCAAGTGAAGGACAACTGTTGCGCCACGTGTGAAAAAGAGCCAAGTACGAACGTTATGCATGTTATTTTCAGTGTTTTTGTGAAAGAATAACATTCAACATTTTCTCAGAGGAGTGCGTGGAGGGAAGACTTTGCACCATCAAGGATATTGATGCATGTGGCTCGGGGCCGAACGTTGTGTGCTATAAAACTGGATGGAGCAGTAACGGTGTTCCCGTGAAGAAATGTGGTTGCAATGGCCCACGTTGGTTAAAGCTTCAGACAGGGTTATGGTACATCTCCAAGTCAGCAGCACAAATTATTCCCTGTTATCTTCATTGCAGCATGCGTGGACAGGTGGTCGAACTGCGAAGATCACAAAAATGGGTGCTTCGATAGTGATCAAGTGAAGGACAACTGTTGTGCCACATGTAAAAAAGAGCCAAGTACGAACGTTACACGTGTTATTCAGTGTTTTCTTGTGAAAGAATAACATTCAACATTTTCTCAGAGGAGTGCGTGGAGGAGAGGCTTTGCACCATCAAGGATCTTGATGCATGTGGCTCGGGGCCGAACGTTGTGTGCTATAAAACTGGATGGAGCAGTAACGGTGTTCACGTGAAGAAATGTGGTTGCAATGGCCTACGTTGGTTAAAGCTTCAGACATGGTTATGGTACATCTCCAAGTCAGCAGCACAAATTATTCCCTGTTATCTTCATTGAAGCATGCGTGGACAGGTGGTCGAACTGCGAAGATTACAAGAATGCGTGCTTCGATAGTGATCAAGTGAAGGACAACTGTTGCGCCACGTGTGAAAAAGAGCCAAGTACGAACGTTATGCATGTTATTTTCAGTGTTTTTGTGAAAGAATAACATTCAACATTTTCTCAGAGGAGTGCGTGGAGGGAAGACTTTGCACCATCAAGGATCTTGATGCATGTGGCTCGGGGCCGAACGTTGTGTGCTATAAAACTGGATGGAGCAGTAACGGTGTTCCCGTGAAGAAATGTGGTTGCAATGGCCTACGTTGGTTAAAGCTTCAGACATGGTTATGGTACATCTCCAAGTCAGCAGCACAAATTATTCCCTGTTATCTTCATTGAAGCATGCGTGGACAGGTGGTCGAACTGCGAAGATCACAAAAATGGGTGCTTCGATAGTGATCAAGTGAAGGACAACTGTTGTGCCACATGTAAAAAAGAGC
Source organism: Rhynchonema sp. JSB1_4 (assembly GCA_030248065.1). Taxonomy (NCBI): domain Eukaryota; kingdom Metazoa; phylum Nematoda; class Chromadorea; order Monhysterida; family Xyalidae; genus Rhynchonema; species Rhynchonema sp. JSB1_4. The sequence goes on from JASAMV010004006.1 coordinate 45,064, forward strand.
CAAGTACGAACGTTACACGTGTTATTCAGTGTTTTCTTGTGAAAGAATAACATTCAACATTTTCTCAGAGGAGTGCGTGGAGGAGAGGCTTTGCACCATCAAGGATCTTGATGCATGTGGCTCGGGGCCGAACGTTGTGTGCTATAAAACTGGATGGAGCAGTAACGGTGTTCACGTGAAGAAATGTGGTTGCAATGGCCTACGTTGGTTAAAGCTTCAGACATGGTTATGGTACATCTCCAAGTCAGCAGCACAAATTATTCCCTGTTATCTTCATTGAAGCATGCGTGGACAGGTGGTCGAACTGCGAAGATTACAAGAATGCGTGCTTCGATAGTGATCAAGTGAAGGACAACTGTTGCGCCACGTGTGAAAAAGAGCCAAGTACGAACGTTATGCATGTTATTTTCAGTGTTTTTGTGAAAGAATAACATTCAACATTTTCTCAGAGGAGTGCGTGGAGGGAAGACTTTGCACCATCAAGGATCTTGATGCATGTGGCTCGGGGCCGAACGTTGTGTGCTATAAAACTGGATGGAGCAGTAACGGTGTTCCCGTGAAGAAATGTGGTTGCAATGGCCTACGTTGGTTAAAGCTTCAGACATGGTTATGGTACATCTCCAAGTCAGCAGCACATATTATTCCCTGTTATCTTCATTGAAGCATGCGTGGACAGGTGGTCGAACTGCGAAGATTACAAGAATGCGTGCTTCGATAGTGATCAAGTGAAGGACAACTGTTGCGCCACGTGTGAAAGCGAACCAAGTACCATCAGTATTATCCGATAAAGACCTGTTCTTTACTGCAGTCGACGTAAGTCGTTGGCAATCGTAGTCGACGACTGTATGCAGGTAGACAACCTCCAATAATTTCCAGCAATGTCTGGCCCAGATTCTGAAATATGAGATTTGCAGCATGTCTACGACTGCCCAATTCGATTTCGACCTGCAGGCGCAGACGGCGGTTGACAAGGTTATCGTCAGTGCGAATGCACCAGAGACTTATGTATACTTGCGGGACCACAAAAACAAACACGAGCTAGTTTAACGCTCGCGTAAAACATTCCTGCTTACGTCAGCAGTAGTGCACAGGCGGGAGTGGAAGGGGTAAAGGAATCGGTCCCACTTTCCACCCCGTCTCACTTTCCACCCATATCCCACTTTCCATCCAATATGTGAAAAGCTACATCTGTACGGGAAACTTGGTAAGAAAGTTGGCAATAGACTTTGGGCTAATTTATAGCACCGAATCGGCCATCCCAAATCACCATCGGCGGCATCGGGCTAAAACATAAACTGGTCTGACTTGCACATATAAACCGCCTATCACACAAAATTTGACGCTGATTCCAAATATGCTAGTTCTTTTCTCATCCAACATGGTAGAACCTGTCGTTTATGTTGTTTGCGGCCAAATGCAAGGTGTACATACCCACATCACTGAATGATGTGCGGAATGCATGTGCAGTGCACCCAGCAGCAGCCAGTTTCGGAATTTGATGGTATCCCCAAATTACCACACACCGCACGTACGCAACATCCGATGGGGTACATCCCATACCCCGATGGTAACAACGGTGATCTCATATCTCATTCTTATGACGTCGGATTGCAGTGAAGCAACCACCAGGCGAATCAGCGCAACATTTTGGACCCATACAGTACATTAGATTTGCTCAAGATCCGATCTAAAGTCCGATGCCATCCATGGTGACCACCTTGACCTCATAACTCCTTCGTGCTATGTATGTCGGATTAGAACGAAACTAGCATGTTTGGAATCAGCGTCAAATTTTGTGTGATAGGCGGTTTATATGTGCAAGTCAGACCAGTTTATGTTTTAGCCCGATGCCGCCGATGGTGATTCGGGATGGCCGATTCGGTGCTAGAAACTAGCCCAAAGTCCATTACTAACTTTTTTACCGTGTTTCACATACAGATGCAGCTTTTCACATATTGGGTGGAAAGATTGATGGGTGAAAAGTGAGACGGGATGGAAAGTGAGACGGGATGGAAAGTGAGACGAGATGGAAAGTGAGACGGGGTGGAAAGTGGGACTCACTGCGGGTAAAGCTACGCAGCCAGTGCACACAATACGAGTCGCGCAGTGCAACATGTCTACTTTTCCCCGTTTCGACCTGCTCTCGTAGACGGGCGCAGCGCACCGGGTGCAAGATTGTCGCGCCGCGATTTTCAGGTTTTGACGGAAATTGACGATAAAACGTCAGGGTGGGTTGTTCATCATTTGTGTATGAAGGCCTGGTCTTCCGTACTTTTCGTGTTATGCTGATTTCAACTAAAACTGTCCGTGCAACGCTTTTCTCACTGCTTCAGGGACTTTTTGCAAGCGTTATACATATTGTCAACGTGACAGCTGGTTGTTGTTATTGGTTGAATTCTCCTTAAACTTCTGTTTCTAATGGGCGAGCCGAAGTTTTCAAAAACATTTTGTATGCAGCGTACGGGCTTCAAACATTGCATGAGTCTCCGTCATCGGGCCAGTGCACGAGTCACAGTGGAGTACGTCCCACAGTTACTAAACCCGAAACTCAACCTTTGAAACATTCGGGTAACAGGCACGCGCGCAGCCTGCCAACCAGTCAGGCAGCTACATACATGGAATGTTTCAGAACTACATATGAGTGATTAGTGTTCGCGTTTAGAACTTAACAAACTACGGGTCGTATTTATTGCGCGGCAGCGAATTTAAGAATTTTGCACACTGAGGCTCGTGCTTTCAAAGCAGAATGTGAAGGAGACTTTCTATTAACAACAGCCAGCTAGCAAATACTGTAGGGGTCGAAAAACATCCCTGAAATAAACTGACTAAACCTAAGTTTATGGACAATTTTGCTTGGAATCAACAACATGGAAGACGCAGGCATTCTTGAAATCATTGATGGTGAACAACAACCAATGTATTCGTCACGCGCTAAAAAAATACATCGTTTTGCCCCAACAATGAACTTCGTCAAAGATGTGCCCTAGTCACTTCAAGGCTGTGTCGACTACGATTACTTGCAGCTTGCGTCGACCACCTTAGAATCAGTCAAAATCTACATCGATTATTTTTCAGCGGGATGCGTGGAAGATAGGATATGTAGCACCAAGGGTGTGAGTGCATGTGGCCTGGGGCCGAATGTTGTGTGCTATGAAACGGGATGGAGCAGTAACCGTGTACCCCTGAAGAAATGTAGTTGTAACGGCCCACGTTGGTTGATCTTTCGAATCCATGCTTTCTGAGGTTTCAAGTTAACAGTGTCACATGTTTGCAGCATGCGTGGACAACGCTGCGTGGTCTCGGATTTGCGCTAAATACTTCGAGTTTTGCCACAAACATGATGGTCTGACAGCCAACTGTTGCGCCACGTGCAAAAATCGTCAGTTTATATTTCGGGTTACTAGACTAGCTCGTTCGTACTCAGCATCAGCAGTGGCTTGTAGCTAAAGCTTGGTTTAGACTTCAGAGTAATTCACAGGAAATGATGTGATGAACTGACATGGACCTGAGATAATTAAAAACTGCTGACGGAAAACTCAGACCAGCGTTCTGTTGAGAGATACAGCATCAATGTTGACCTGAACACGTCAACTTACGAAGCGCACTTGCACAGTGAAAGTGCATTTGTTACGAACCGTTTTCCCAACTTTAAGGGTACGATTCAAGTAAGTGACAGCAAAACAATTAGCTCATGTTTTCACACACATTCCAGCACCATGTTTTGACAAATATACCAATTGGTGCGCCAACTGGGTCCCATACTGTCACCACCCTGATGTTCGCAAAGGATGCCGAAAAACCTGTGGATTATGTTCTTGATTGTAAAAGTCGTCCACGGCTGGCTGTCGGCGACATTTAACTGTGTGACGTGTGATCTTGATTAAATGCCAAAGATTATGCTTTTATGTGCACTGCAAAACATGCAAGCAGTCCTGTTTAATTTTGTTAGTTTTTCTTCTTTATGTTGTTTCTGCCTTTTTGTATCGACAGTAAGTACTGTCCCATGTCATTGTCATGCTTCCACATTTGCCGGAAAGAGCGAGGTGTGAAGACCCCAAAGATATTTGCAGCCGCAAATTTAGTCTGGGATTTACTCGAAACGCTTTCGACTAACAGTGATAGTGCACAACACAAGGAAGATGAGGAGAAACAAACTAAATTTTTTTCTTGGGCTGCAAAGAATATACTGTGGGGGCAATTTTCGAAAAAATGTAAACAAGAGTGGGTGTAAAGGTCTGCGTGAAATCCGGTCGAAAGCTCGGTCGATGTAAGCTCGATAGTCAACGACAGCTTCGTAACCTGACTTCATATCGGAGAAAATGTCTTGTTGAAAGTCTCATTTCATGTGACCGTGGTTGTTTCGAAATCTACGAAATCGAATCAACAATAAATTTACGGGAAATAAGCATAGTTGAATTCCGATTTAGCGTACCTATAATAACGGGGAGCGCATGTACAGTATGTATTATACATTTCAAAATCCTTTGTGAACAAAACATGGCTTTCTTCGACTGGGGCTCGAACCCAGGTCCTCCGCCTAGCCGGGGCATACATACTGTAGCTCTACCGACTGAGCTATCGAAGTGCCTGCCCTTGGACGCAAAGTTTTTGGTCATATACATACGCAATTGTGATTTCTGTCCTGAGCAATGCCCCGGTTAGGCGGAGGTCCTTGAATTCGAGCCCCAGTCTTAGGAAGCCATTTTTTGTTCACAAAGGATTTTGTAATGTGCATGCCCTCCCCGTTATTATTCAACATAGTCTGCTAACAACAAGCAAACTCCCCCTAACGTATACAATACAGTACATACCTATGTATGTACAATGTACATATATACGTAAGTCATAACCGATAAAATGGGTTCGGCTCCAGCTGTAGCCTGTTAGCGTAAAACTACACATTGGGTGTAAAACTACACATTGGAATCGCCCTGGGTAGTAGACAACGAACTAAGCAGACGCCACCAATACGACATAATTCTGATTTCTGTGATGATCCGATTAAAACTCTCAAGATCATATTTACCGCAATACTGTATGGTAGATTATGCCCTATACATATTACATGTATATACAGATCGGGTGGCATTCATAAAGTTATCCAGTTTGCATTAGTGGGACTGACTGATCCAGACCATGCATTTTTGTATGACGATCATTTCCAAACAGAAATAGCTCAATTCAGACCACTGTGTTTAATACCCGGCTTATTATATTATATGGCGTTTATCTCTGGCTCATATATACATACATATATGTACATGGATATTTTATCGTACTTCTTCTCTTAGCTACTGCTCTTAACCGCCAGCACATCACAGAATAAACGGCAGTTCGCCTCATATCTTTTCTGAGAGACATATGAAGTACAACATGCTAATCATTCCAATGCTGTTATTGTTGTTGTTTGATCTGGATGCCAGTTCAGCGTCTAATTTGCCAAAGTGTGTGCGTGATTTTGATTGCACCGACAATTTGAGAGACTGTGATGAGCAAGTGAGCAGTCCGCAAAAGTGCCATGACGACGTGAGACTGCGCAGTTTGGACTGCTGCAAGACTTGCCGTGAACGAGCACCCTGTAAGGCAACGATCGACCTATACTTCATATTGACAAAATCGACACCCGCTACATTGTACCTAACTAATCTTCGGTCGCCATAGCAATGTTCAACATTAGGGTTCAAACGGGAGCCCGATCCCGAAGGGTTCTTGGACTCCGATCCGAATCCCGATCCCGACACCGAAACTTCTACCAGCCACAAGATTGTTTGTCATTTTGCGCTCAGAATTGTTTACGTCTCAAAAGGTTGCCTATTTTACTCAAAATAGTGTTTTTGTGTCAAATTTGTCCCAAAAGTTCTTTCAACTGAGTTCGAGTGATACAACTGAACCCTGTCTCCAGTTTCTACATGACAAAAAGTATTTTCTCTAATCCCGATCCCGAACTTTTGGCCAATCCCGATCCCGAGTCACGGTCTCGACAATTTATGGGGTTTGTCCCGATCCCGATCCTGAATTCGAACTTGCGATGCCATTTGAATCCTTTTCACCATACGCTGAGTAGTCGCCATTAAAACGTTAGCGGCAAGTCCTGAAAAGCATTTCAGCTGGCCGTGGGTCGCTGTGCCACTACTGTACCTAAGGACTACAATGGGAACATTGTGTAACCTCTGAATAACAACTATATGATAACGAAATTATATTTCTTTGCATTTGGTGCACAGGGAATTGCACGGAAGGTAGCGACTGTACGCGATTCGGTAAAACGACGTGTGGCACAGGCCCGAATGTAGTGTGCTACAAGACGGGAGAAATGTGGGAAAGTGGAAAGTACATTCATCTGGCTGTCAGACTATGTGGTTGCAATGGGAAACGTTAGTGTGCATTACTTTAAGCACTCAAATAGCACACAGGCCTGCACTCAGGCTCGTACCAGTGCCAGAATTAGACCACGGCTTAGAGCTATGGTCAGTGAGTCAGCTGGGATTTGGCCAGCCACCCCCCCAGGTGAGGTCAGGTACATACAATCTTTGTCTGCCAAAGAAAATTATGCCCCAAGCCCAGCTATGACAGCTTGTCTTTGTCCACGATGTCTGGGCATTAGCTAAAAAGTGTTTTGATTTTCGCGTCAATGAGCAATGTGCAAAATGAGCACATTTTCTCAAATTTTTGACTACTTTAAAGGCGCTTAACACATGTCTTCAACTGCCGAATTAAGCAGCATTGACATTTCGAATTACGCCACTTTTGCGCACTCGTGCTTCGACCACACACAAACATCAAGAGCTGTTATTGCCCCAAAATATGAGCTAAGCTATAAGCTTAAACTTGAACTCCCGCCTGGTTTTTGAAACAATGTGTTCCTCAGGGGCCTGTTAATCTGAGTATCCCGTACCAGGTTCTCTGCTGGTGTCTATGGGTGGAATTTTCGAAACGGTGTAAAGGTCAGTTGGGCGTGAGGGTCGGTGTAAAGTTCGGTCGAAAGCTCGGTCGGCGTAGCTCGGTGTAAACGTGAAACATTGCCTGTTATTAACGCGGAATGTTTCAAGTTTACACCGAGGTCTATCACACTGAGCTGTCGACCGAGTTTTCCACCGACCTTTACACTCAACTGACCTTTACACCGTTTCGAAAATATCACCCTATGTATCCAAGTGTTCAAAATTACATTTGAAACCAATTAAATTATTAGATTTATATTTATTTAATAAATTTAGATTTATTAAATTATTAGATTAATTAATTTATATTCATGCTGGTGCAGCCTGTGAGGACCAATATCCGGAGCAATGCCCTGCTCATGTTGACCAATGTCACGACTCGGACCTCATCAAGGCACAATGCTGCGCCACGTGCAAAAACGCGTCGTGTGAGTCAAGGGCACAATGGGGTTCTCATTTGCATTCTCCGCCTGATATCTGACCTGATTTGTAAATGAATAAATAAGTTTCAGCCCAGTGCACTGAAGGAAGAATTTGTACCAAACATGGTGTGGAGGCATGTGGCCCGGGGCCGAATGTTGTGTGCTACGAAACGGGCTGGCACGTTGATGGTGTACCTGTAAGGAAATGTGGTTGTAATGGCCCACGTTGGTTGATGTTGACATAATCTGTATTGTCCGTTGGTGTTGCCTTACGTAAGTTCGAAATGACAGACCAATCGTAGCCCGACGATGTACAATTGCAGCTTGCGATGACAAGTGGGGAGATACTTGTGCTCACCTCAGTGACCATTGCTCGGACTGGGATGACGTAAACGACAATTGTTGTGCAACTTGCAAAAACCAACCCCGTATGTATCAATACTAAAAACTGCAATCTGTTAATCTAACAGTCTACACATCTAGCGACGTGAAACTTTGGTCAATCTGTTTGTTCAGCGGAATGCGTTGAGGGCAAAGTGTGCACGAGGAAAGGTATATCTGCGTGTGGCCCGGGGCCGAATGTTGTGTGTCATGAAACGGGATGGAGCAGTAACGGTGTTCATGTAAAGAAATGCGGTTGCAATGGCCCACGTGGGTTGTTTCAAATCATATCCATTGTCAATTTTCAATTCTTCAGTATCTTCGTTGCAGCATGCGCAGACAAGTGGTTGAACTGTGAAGATTACAAAAATGCGTGCTTCGATAGTGATCAAGTGAAGGACAACTGTTGTGCCGCATGTAAAAAAGAGCCAAGTACGAACGTTACAAGTGTTATTCAGTCTTGTTGGTGACAAAAATAACATTAACCATTCCTTTAGAAGAGTGCGTGGAGGGAAGGGTTTGCACCATCAAGGATCTTGATGCATGCGGCCCGGGGCCGAACGTTGTGTGCCATAAAACAGGATGGAGCAGTAACGGTGTTCATGTAAAGAAATGTGGTTGCAATGGCCCACGTTGGTTAATGTTTCACATGAACTATCTGGTTTTCCAAGTCAGCGGCGGCGTTAGTAATGTTTCATATTTTTGCAGCCTGCGTGGACAATGTTGCTTGGGCTCATACTTGTGCTGAACACTTCGACTTGTGTTACAAGCACGACGATCTGACAGCCAACTGTTGCGCCACGTGCAAAAATCGTAAGATGATTTCGGATGATTATACGTAGCTCACTCGTACTCGCAGAAGTGGCCCACAGCTTTAGGCGTAGGCTAACGATGAAGTCACGTCAAATGTTGTCCACGCACTTGATACGATTGACGCAACGCATCGCACCACAGGTCAACCAACGAAATGCACTTTTGCAGGAATGAGGACACTTATTGGGAAAAGCAGTCATAGTTTTGAGGATATTTCTATCCTCAAATATACATGCGACCTGCTCACAAGACCAAAAGCCGGAATACAGTACGTTATACCTGCCTTTTTTCCTTTTCAGCACCATGTGTTGACAAATATACCAATTGGTGCGCCAACTGGGTCCCATACTGTCACCACCCTGATGTTCGCAAAGGATGTCGAAAAACCTGTGGATTATGTTCTTGATTGTGAAAGTCGTCCACGGCTGGCTGTTGGCGACATTTAACTGTGAAATCTGGATGTGATATACCAAAGATTTTTGTTTTTATTCACACGAGCATAACCGCGGTAGCATATGACTGTATCTTAGAAGGGAGAAAGAGAGCGAGAGACATGTGGAAATGATCACCAAGGAACATAAAGGGGTCTGGACCTGAAACGGATGGAAACACAAAAGGGATGCGTTTTTGTATTTCTTCCATTACAGCTCATGTTTCATTGTTTTTGAATGGTGTTGTTCTGGAAATCGTGTTTAGTACAATGCATCTTAGAATGTACATTGACAATTCCTGTGTTTACAGATATCATTGGACCGATTTCGGTTATCCGAAAAATTCTATGACCACCGTGATCAAGCGTCATCGCTTTTCCCCGAGAATTTTTTGTGAGAACCATGATGTGATTGGTACATAAACGAGCTAGGCAGGCGCCAACTTATAAATCATGCTTGATAAATATGACCCCGTCATTCATGCTGCGTCTTTAAGGCATATTCACCGGAAAATATGTGCATTATTATGACAGGCAACAGGCAACAAAACATGCTAAGTTTTATTCCGTGAGACTGGCCTATTCAGGCCGTACATTTTTGCATCGTTTCCAAGGAGCAACAGCTCAATTCAAGCCACCTTTTATGTTGAATACCAAGGCTAGTGCGGACCGTATCATATATGAAGGCAATCACCACGATTACGGTTGGGCTATGATGTTTGACGGGTGCATCAAGATCAAATTCGAAGGTGATTAGGCACACTGTGAAACATCAGCCAGCTGGTATGCCACTGGCATGTATATGTATGGTACCTTATACTTTGCACAGTACCAACCAAGCCCAGATGAATCGCCTATGTGTTTGCCGGTGACAAAATGTATACTCAACCGTTTTGTACAGCAACATGGCAAATTTGTTAGGTCACGATTTTTCACGTGGGTATTGCACCTGTCCTGGTAGCAGTGGAAATTTCTTTATTGTGTGTAGGTATACATACCTGGCACAGTCACAGACGTTACGCTTCAAGCGGTGATTTACATGCATTGAGTACTGCATTCCCTCTCGTTTACCTATATAGTGTGACAGAAAATTTGAGGCACCACATGGTATTCTTGCACCATCATGACGAAAATGAGTAACAAACGAAGGACATAGTCCCAAAAGAAGCAAAGTGCACTGGGTCGTATCGTATCCCAAAAGAAGGTGTCCGTTTTAATAAAAATGACCCAAATTTATAAAGACTGCGTCACGCAAAATCGTGGTCTAAGCGCAGTGATTGCCTTCCCATTTAATACTGTCAATACATATACTGGAGCGTCATTATTGTGAATGATCTCTCTGATCCTAGAGTTGGTGTCTTATCGTTTTTTGTTTTCCCAGCCAGCAATAATGAACACAGAATTATAAGTAAGCCTATGCCCACTTAACCCAAATCCAACGTTTCTGCGAACTTAGCAATATTTCGCTGCATTATTAAATCTAACAAACATGAAGTACAGCATGATAAACATTCCCCAGCTGTTGTTGTTGAATCTGTATGGCGCTGCAATGACAAGCAATGCAATAATGCATTGTGAGGACAAACTATGGTATTGTCCTTACTTAGATTGTCATGACCATTATGTTGCCAACGAGTGGTGCTGTGCGACTTGCAACACCGTACAAAGTAAGACACACCCTTGGCTGAGTTTCATTGCATCGTATCTAGAGCATTTCTAATTTTTGCTCCCAGCGGGATGCGTGGAAGGTAGCGACTGTACCCAATACGGTGAGCAGGCGTGCGGCATTGGCCCGAATGTTGTCTGCTACTACACTGGAGCAATAGCGAATGGAGCGTTCGTGAGAAAATGCGGCTGCAATGGGAAACGTTCGTTTAACTCGTCCCCACAGGCTGTTTGTCGCCTGTCTCTTGGGTGTTGGGGGCTCGAAATCTCGGGCCAGCCCTGAAAACTGTAGCAAAAACTTAAACATGGGGAACGTACTGGATAATAACGCACCTGTGCCGCCAATCCACTATACATAAAGTTGCTTTGATGAAAACTGGTCACAACGAGTGTGTGGGGCTTGGGGTGAACCGAGGTTTCAGGGCCTTCCCGATTCCTGGACGCAGCAATGCTACAGTAACCATATCCTGTCTTTCTCCAACACACGCGTATGCAATTCATCAGTCCCATTCAGCATGTATTGACACTGTCACGAACTGCCGCGTACATCTCGAACACTGCGCTGAGCAAACGGTCAAAGAAGTCTGTTGTGCGACATGCCACAATGCACCACGTTAGAACCTCAAATAATACTTGATGAGCGAAGTTCAGGTTTGAAAACACATGTATGCCCATTATGTGCAGATAAATGTGTGGAAGGCAGTTTCTGTCCGACGGGCGATGCGCTCCAATGCGGAACGGGGCCGAATGTCGTCTGCTATCCGACGGAGTGGGGCAACAAATGTGGTTGCAATGGCCCTCGTTGGTTGATGTTTACAAACATGTATATACCTACTGTTGTCTGTTCATGTTTATGCCTGTGTAATCGTGCTACGAATGACAGACCACGTTTCTTGCATAATTGCAGCTTGCACGGACAAGTGGGGACAGAGTTGCCCGCACTTCAGTGACCAATGTTTCGACTGGGACCATGTAAAGGACAATTGCTGTGCAACGTGCGCGAACGAACCCGGTACATTGTAAAAACATTTGGTCTACCGTGAACAAACACTGTGAACATTTTGCTGCTCATAATTGCGTGAAACATCTGTTTGTTTATTCAGAGCAATGCGTTGAGGGCAGAGTGTGCACGAGAAAGGGCATAGCTGCATGTGGCCCGGGGACGAATGTTGTGTGCTATGAAACGGGGTGGCACGTTGACAACGGCCTTCTTGAGAGGAAATGCGGTTGTAATGGCCCACGTTGGTTGATGTTCATAATAATATACATTACAGTCGACCTTAACCTTTGCGAACCTCCTCAGTGAACCCTTGCATATAGTGAACGCGTTGTCACGGTCCGGCATTTTCACGTGTGTCTAACCTGTCAATATTTCATTATCCTGTATGGTGAACGAGTTCGCCATCCCAATGGTTCCCTTAGTTCTGAAACTCCTCTTTTCATGGTGAAAAAATTGATCAAGACAGCCAACGGAACGAGATGAGCATGGCACAAACTAGTTGAAATGTAGAAATTGACACGATTGTGTCTGTCGTTCGGACCGTGAAATTTTCGACATTTAAAACAGCCTACATACCCGATTTACCCCCATTTGCTATGGCAGCTTGCCACGACAAGTTGGTTGACGATCATAATAACAATGCATGTCCGCGGCACAGTGACCAATGTTTCGACTGGGACCATGTGAAGGATAATTGCTGTGCAACCTGCAAGAACGAACCAGGTATATATTGGGTGATATTTTCGAAACGATGTGAAGGTCAGTTGGGTGTAAAGGTCGGTGGAAAGCTCGGTCGACAGCTCAGTGTGATAGACCTCGGTGTAAACTTGAAACATTCCACGTTAACAGCCGGCAATGTTTCATGTTTACACCGAGCTGACACCGACCGAGCTTTCGATTGAGCTTACACCGACCTTTAAGGCCTAACTATACTTCGTTCGCTCAGAGAACAAAGAACAAATTCTCGCGCGCTGATTGGTCCACGCATGTTCAGCAGCCAATCAGCGCGCGAGAATTTGTTCTTTGTTCTCTGAGAGAACGAAGTATAGTTAGGCCTTAACACCCAACTCACCTTTACACCGTTTCAAAAATATCACCCATTGTAAAGATCCCTTTGTTTCATACCTAATCTACCGTGAACAAATACTGGTGATATTTTGATGCCTATCATTACGCGAAACATCTGCAAATCTGTTTGTTCATTCAGAACAATGCGTTGAGGGCAGGGTGTGCACGAGAAAGGGCATAGCTGCATGTGGCCCGGGGCCGAATGTTGTGTGCTATGAAACGGGGTGGCAAATGGACATCGGCCTTCCTGAGAGGAAATGCGGTTGTAATGGCCCACGTTGGTTGATGTTTCATGATGTTTTAATGGACAACCAAGTAGACATCAGCCATTGTTTCATAAGTCTGCTCAAGGTTACATATGTAATAGTGCATTGTCTTTGCAGCCTGCTTGGATCAGCGCACGGATTGTCCCCAAAACGCCGACTATTGTTTCGACGCTAATTGGAAGAAAACCTGCTGTGCCACTTGCGCAAATTGTAAGGGCGTGGGGATCAGTGTTCGAACGGGATCCCGATCCCGGGCCCTTTCTCTGATCCCGATCCCGTCATTTTGAAAAAGTCAATCCAGATCCCGATCCCGCCCCAAAAAGTACCGGGATCGGGATTAAGTTTTGAGAACAAGAAGTAAAAAATTATGCAATCATAATTCGCCAAGCTGTTGTAAGGGCGCGGCCATGCAAACGCGGGTCGCGGGTCAGAAAAATATTCTGTGTCCAATAATCGCCCCGTGTTTGCATGGCCGCACTTGCGGGTCGCGGTTTGCGGGTCACTTGAAACATTTATTTGGCTGCAACACACAAAAATTAACCCATCAGCGTCGAGCCAACGACGCAGACGTGCCGTAGCGCAGCGTTGGTTCATCTAAGCGCTCCGCCAACGAGCGTGCTTTCTGAACACCTCTTTTCCAGTGCAGCTGATTTGTTTGATGACAAAAGCTACTGCTTGAAACCAGAAAATGGTGAAATGCTTGTCTTTTGTCAAAGGCTGTGATCGACTTATTATCTTTGAACTTATCCGCCATCAGCTATTCTCGATTTTCAATCGGCTTTAATCACTGTTCCGAGTGTTTATCCGTGTGTGATAAACATGTTTCGTGGGGTGGAATTTTCGAAACGGTGTAAAGGTCAGTTGGGCGTAAAGGTCGGTGTAAAGTTCGGTCGAAAGCTCGGTCGGCGTAACTCGGTGTAAACGTGAAACATTGCCTGTTATTAACGTGGAATGTTTCAAGTTTACACCGAGGCCTATCACACTGAGCTGTCGACCGAGCTTTCCACCGATCTTTACACCCAACTGACCTTTACACCGTTTCAAAAATATCACCCTAACTTGCATCTTATGCATAAAATGATAAAAAAAATATTGCTTTTGGACTATCTGGTCAATCCCGATCCCGATTCCGACACTTTCTTGATCCCAATCCCGATCCCGAGATTAAAAATGAATCCCGTTCGAACACTGGTGGGGATACAATCTCTGGTTGTTCGGAGTCAGGGCAACTTGTAAGATGAAGACCATACAGGGACCCCAGCCTGCTACGACAAATATACCGAGTGCCCCAACTGGATCTCGTACTGTCACTACCACACTGGTGTGCAGGAAGGCTGTCCGAAAACCTGTGGATTATGTTTTTGATTATCAAAGAAGTCAACGGCGGGATTGTCGCGAGAATGCGTCTTGCCTGAGGGCAATATCAAAGATTTTATTCACCAGCACAGTGCAATTGAAACATGTCAGGACAATTTGGGACGTGGCTCAAAATGTCTAAGAAAGATCATATGAATGTTTAATTACATGGTAAAGATTTCAAATAAAGCTTGCAAAATGCAACGCCAAAAGAGGGATAAACTCTGACAATAGCTTTGGGAGAAACGTTTCAAACGCGATGCCTGATCCGCAAAGCTGATTATGCGTGTATTAGCTGCAGCGGTCACGTGACTGCCAATCACTCAACACACAAGTCTAACGTAGGGATTTGCGAAATGCTACGAAACTCAGCTGGCTGCGCGAGCTGCGTGCGCTTTACGGATCAGGCAACGCGTTTGAAAAGTTTCTCCCAAAAGTATTGTCAGAGTATAATGCAATAAACATTTTTCAGTCACATGCTGTTTGTGCTTTGGTGGTTGCATAATGATGGATGGAGAGAATGCTTGAGATCAATATCCGCTGACCACGCATCACCAGTGTTCATGCAATGCGACCAAGGCCGAACAATACCAAAGCCAACACAGAACATCAGCTTGTGTGTTTGCTGTACGTAGCAATGCGACACACATATAACGAAAAACCCGACGTAGTTGGGTTGTGTTTTGTCAATCTAAATTGTGCCGTGGTGCTGGCAGCTGGCGCATTATGGGTTCATGCCCTAAAAATAAAAGAACAGTAATGTCATGTCTGCTTGATGTGCATTTCAGACCGAGACACGCATGCACGTACACGATGTACGGACCGGTGACACACGTCAACTTCGGAAATGCATGCTGAAACACGGTTCTCACGTGGAAACAACTTCGGACAACTGGACCTTTGTGCGGCCGCGTGTCGCGATAGTCTATGATGTGACAACAATAAATAAAATAACGTTCACTGCGGTCGCGAAGCAATAACTTGGCGTATCATCAGCTTGCACTGGGCGTGGCTGCGTGCAAATGCCATGAACGGAGAACAAATGGTAAAAGAAAAAACATGGTTACATATGTGGTGGTGGCCCTGAAGAGGGCCGTTGGGTTTGAGTAAGTGGACCGAAGTCCAGGGTTTCAATATGACAGTTACAACTTGCTGCTGGCCATGTACTTGGTCACAGCCTTGGTGCCTTCGCTGACGGCGTGTTTCGACAGCTCGCCGGGCAGTAACAGTCGAACGGCCGTTTGAATTTCGCGCGCTTTCATGGTATTCGACTTGTTGTAGCTGAGCACACGACGTGCCTCAGTGGCCAGCTGCTCAAAAATGTCATTCACGAACGAATTCATGATCGACATGGCCTTCGAGCTGATGCCGATTTCTGGATGCACCTGGCGCAACACCTTGAACAGGAACGACTTGTAGGTGTACTTGCGCAGATGACGGCCTTTCTTGCCTGAGCTCGCGGCACCCGGCTGGCTGGTCTTCTTGATCTTGATCGCTTTCTTGCCGCCACCACCACCTTTCACCTTTTTGGAACTTGCCGGCATCTTGCTGTTTCGATGAGACCACTCAAACGATGAAAAACGCAAGCAACAACTGTGATAAGCCACTGATAAGCAGCTCAATATATAGCAAACTTCGTGTGCCCTAACTCGCTCATGCACGAGTCATTAGCACTCTCACGGCATTCACATGAAAAAGATGCCCGCACACCCATGTAAAGCAGGTTGGGAGACGTGATTGGACGCTGGGCTAGAAAGTAACCAATCACCGTCATGAGCTAGAACCTGCCTTGAGATAAATGTTCCCGTACAGTACACGATGTAGAGCGCAGCGCTAAGCGTTACTGCGTGTTCTTCTGCATAGATAAGACACGACGTATGGCAGTTTTAAATCACGGCAAAAGTAAAAATTGGAACACAACCACGCCATTATGCCCTTCATTGGGGAATGGTGCCGTATAGATACAAAGTGTACATTACCGCAGCGTGGGAAACAAAACCCAACATTCATGGAGCCCGACCCCCAACCTCGATCACCGTATCTGCTCACACACAAACGAACTGCAGCAACAAACAACAAACAAAAGCGTACGCATGGTTAATCTGAGGTGGCCCTGAAGAGGGCCGTTGGGTTAGGGTAAGTGGACCGAAGTCCAAGGTTTCAGTGGTTGTCCACTGTCTATTTGCTGCTCGTGTACTTGGTCACAGCCTTGGTGCCTTCGCTAACGGCGTGTTTGGCGAGTTCACCAGGCAACAGCAAGCGCACGGCCGTCTGGATCTCGCGACTGCTGATGGTGGACCGTTTGTTGTAGTGGGCCAGACGCGACGCTTCACTGGCGATGCGCTCGAACAGGTCATTCACGAACGAATTCATGATCGACATGGCCTTCGAGCTGATGCCAGTGTCGGGGTGCACCTGCTTGAGCACCTTGTACACGTACGTGCTGTACGACTGCTTGGGCTTGCGACGACGCTTCTTGTCCCCGCCGCTGCCCGCAGGACGACCGCGACCCTTCTGCGACTTGCCCGCCTTCTTGGCACCTTTCGCCGATGGTTTCGGAGCCATAGTGATTGATGTTGATGGAAAGATCTAATGCACGAGTAGCAAATGAACAGTGATGACGGCCTGCTGAAGGTGACCAACTTTATAGAAACAGGTGTGCCACAGCTGCATTATGTGTAGAACAGTACGCATTACGTGGGGCAAGCGCGTGATGTGTAGTGACTCAAAAGTAAATATCAAACATGGACTGCAGATTGGCTGACACTGACATGCCTTGCTTGAATAATAGCACTATTTTCTTCTTATGCGAGTCAAAGGAAACCGTGTCAACCATACTCCAGGAGTGCCGCGTGTGACGTCTGATTCCTCTTTCTTTGCATTTTCGCCGTGAATTTTCAATACCGTTGTTGCTCATTGCTTATCGAGGGATCTCCAATTGATCCCGCATAGCCCACAGCCCAGTCTTATTGAGCCCGCAACCCACTTCCGCCCAGTCCTAATTAGCCCGCACCCCTTCACCCTAATGAACTTACCCACATCATCTGTTATTAAAATAAGCGCCGGCCGGTTTTCTCTGACAACAAACAAGTCACGAAATAACCCACACTCTCCCACGCGTTGTCATGGCGGCAGGAAACAAAGATATAATACAGGTGACAAATCGAACGCTTGTCACGCGATTCAAACGACCACATATGAAAGTGAACAAAACTCAGCTTCGGCATGAGCACATAAAGTTTCCCGACCGATGCAAACCTTTGACATTTCTTTGGACACTGTGCTGAATTAGACTGATAAGAAAAGGCTTTCCTCATCTCGCACAATTCTTCACGAAGTGAACAGTATGAACGAAAGCAACCAACGACGCAAACGGTCCAATAGGACCAGGTCGAAATCGAAGTCAAAGTTTGTCACCTTTGCTACTTTTTGAACAGCTTTTACCAACAAGGAAAGTCTGAAGTGTGATACACTCCATCAGACTGTGACGTTTCACTGCTTCTGCAGGAATGCGCTCTCAGTGGAGTTTGAGTCATCATCGCCCAAAGCACCCAGCCCGTACATGCAGAAACAGGCGAATCCCAAATTAGCAAAAATGCACGAAAACGAAAGGGGAGAGAATCAAAACGGT
Organism: Rhynchonema sp. JSB1_4; assembly: GCA_030248065.1. Taxonomy (NCBI): domain Eukaryota; kingdom Metazoa; phylum Nematoda; class Chromadorea; order Monhysterida; family Xyalidae; genus Rhynchonema; species Rhynchonema sp. JSB1_4. The sequence continues at coordinate 63,037 of JASAMV010004006.1, forward strand.
CAGTGAATATAGTAAATGTCGTGAAACTTGTGTTTGGACATACAGCAGGAGAAGAAATTTGGAAACCTGGGTTTGTGGTATGATTTGTGACATAATGAACACCCATCTTTTGTTGCGCTGCAGCCTCATCACTGGCAAACGCGATGAAACAATGGCAGTTGGTGTCACGCGAGTCAAAGGGTGATGTTTTACAGATTGAATACGGATACTATACAGTATGTCACGTTGCATCACGTGGACAACATTAGCACCTGATTGTTTTCAGGCTCGAAAGACGAGAGTGCAAATCGAGAGGCGAGATTGCCCAGTCCCGATGGGCTCGACTTTGAGACTGTGGCAAAATGGGTCAGATCATCGTTGAAAGATTGTCTGGCGCATCCAAAAGGTAAAGGTACCAGTGTAAAGCGTGCACTCATATGATTTCAGTTTTGACCCGCGACCAGGGTTTCCACCAAGAACCAGGGCAACCGAAGTGTATGCTCAGGTCAAGCCCAAGACCTCAGCACAAGCCCTTATTTTTATCATTGGCAGGTTCTGTTGCACGGCAACCCATACATTCCAGGTCATCAGCTGTTCGCGTGCTTTCTGCGCAACAACTTGGTGCTGGAGCTGCTGATGTTTCACGACGCCGTGTGCCGTTTGTTGGACAAGGAAAACGATGCGATTTGGCAGAAACAGGAGGCCGTGACCATCGTCAAACATTTCGGCCGATCGTTCCATGTGAAACAGGAGTTTCAAGATGTGGGTTCATTGTTCTTCTGCAGAGCTAAAAACCAGCTCCATCCGTGATTTTAAAGAGGAGTTAAAAATCTTTGGAAAATCATCCACGCCTATAAAAGGCAGAAAACGGCGTTTTGAGGCCAGCCGCTTCAGATTACGTTTAAGCCCAAGCCCAAGAAGCCTAGGCGTAGGCCTAAGCCTAAGCCTAAGCCAAAGCCTAAGCCCAAGCCTAAGGCTAAGCTCAAGAAAACAAACAAAAAATGATGGCTATGTTTTGACATCCCAACCCCGATTTCACTGTTATAAACACTATTTCTCATCATTATGTTCATGTATAAATTAGTTTTAACCAAAAAAGCCAAAAAAAAACAAAAAAATTCACCGGCGCCAGCGGGACTCGAACCAGCGGTCCCGCAGGCACGAGTCCAACGCCTTCACCGCTGAGCTAGCGAACCGACACATACTTCCGTCTAGCCGCTGCTACTTATATCTAGAGCGCTGCTGCTGTCTAATACACACACGTGTATTAATTAATGCACACACAGCCAGCTGCGTGTAACGGTTAAACCTGATGATCAAGGGACCTGGATGATTTTCCAAAGATTTTTATCTCCTAATGTGATTTTAAGGTCAGATGTGGCCACCTGGTGAATTTGCACCGATGATAATCTGGTGCACCGCGCCCGATTGAACATAGGCAAACAAACGCACCGGGCACGGCTCACAAGATCCCGGATAAATCTTGGTTTACCTGAGAAACTGCAACATCTTTGATACAAATTCCAGGCGATGAGAGAAGCCGTGAAGCAGGATCCGCCAATCGATCTCAAACCGTTTGAGGACGCACAGGAAGAGATTTACACCAAAAAACTCCAAGTATAATAGCACATTACGGATAGAATAAAATTCTATTTATTTTAATTTCAAATTTCAATACTCAATCTTATGTCAGCCTGATTCAGAACGACCAATATGCACAATTCCGTCAATCGTCGATGTACACGGACTACCTTGAGCGATTTTTGACTTGTGATGACGTGATCAAATGGGCTATGTCGTTCGATGCGATCATTGACAATCCGGTTAGAGGATTGGTGGATGAAACATCATAATGTTAAGCGTGTCTTAGGCTCAGGTTTAGGCGGCCAAACCCCGACTACCCCAGGGATGTGTAGATGTAGCATGCGAGTTGCACATAGTCCCAAAAAGATGGGTCCTCATTATTCCCAGATCGGTCTGTCATGTTTGCGCGCGTTTCTGCGCGAGCACGAGATCAAGGACACGTTATTCGGCGGTGCAACCTCAATGGACTATCTGGCATTTGTCGAGTCGACTGACGAGTGCCGGCTCACCACCGACGATCAGAAACGACAACGACTCGCAAGGGACATTCACGTGAAGTACATGTGCACCAAGGGATTCGCCATTGATTTGGGTTGGTGCACTGTGCTATGATGTTCCGGTGGTCTCTGGTATCAAGCTACAATCGCATTGGGATATGTCATCTTGTTCACTGCGATTGCGATACGTTTACCAGATCTGATTTTGATCGTGAAAGTGTTCTTCGTCGGTTTGGGGATATACAGCTTTCACGCTGGCCCAGATCGGAACTGTCGGCAAAATATGAAACAGATCAACGAAGTTTGATCATGTGAATGCTGATCATGTGTCGATTCTGCATCCCATAACAGACCTGACCGATCCCCCTTTCAAAGATCTGACACCGGACGAGTGTTTCGACATGGAAGAGGGCATCGAGAAGGACCAAGTGGATCCCAAGCTGTTCGAAGTCGCTGCCAACGCTGCGAAAGAGCGACTTGCAGTGGGCACACATTGGACATTCGTGACATCGGACAACTACAAGTCATTGCTGAAGTCTTTGTTGTAAATGAGGAATTTGTTAGTAGATACTGTAGGGTGCATAGAGCAATCCCAAGACGCTCCGATGGCGAAAATGCATAAGCATACATGATAAAATGAACCTGTTGATTCCTAAGCTAATCGGTGCGGCGCAATCCCTTGGTGAAGCGTGGCCGCAAATGTGGCACGACACACGTACGTGTACATACAGTACCCGCAGCAACTCTGGGTGAATTTTTAACGACATTTTGGGACGTTAGCCGGTGCAATTTTAAGCTCACAGAAGTCGAAGCGTACAACTTCTTAATGCAAAACATATGGGCATACTTCGACTTTTTGCACATACTTTGTTCTAGGAAGTTGGTTTGGCACGCGAGTGCACGCTACTTTCGGCCTAAAACTAAACTGCACTGCACCCGGTACTGTACTAACGTAACGCTCCTCAGACAGCACCACTCCGATTTATACTGTATGTACATTTCAAAACAACAACATCACCCCGAACCGTTGCTTGATGAGTGAAAAGCACACTTGGAAAATAAATCTGGAAGCAATATGTAAACTAAACAGTATTGACAAAATGAGTATTTTTTGGCAAAACAAAAGTGACACTTGGAGCTTGATATTGTTTCCATCGGGAGATCAAACAAAGCCGAAAAAAGAAAACAATTTCTCTATCAATTAGTAGTCCACCAACAATCCCTAGATTCTGATGTTTCCCAGTGATCATCGTTGTTGACTGGCCTTTGTACAAGTGACCACATTAATAATCGCTCGACGAAACGTCCGATTGAAAAATGTGTAAATGAATGGATTTATGGCCGAATTGGCATATCCCCACAACGTGGCCCACTGCCAGATCATGTCTGGGATGTTGCAGATTTGGAAGAATCGACCAATCGGATCCAGCACGTTCAGGAAGAAGAATGGAGACCAGAAAATCACGAACGCACCGATCACGATCACCACCACCCGCGCTGTGCGATTATCCTGCAAATCGGGCCAAATCTGGACACGCGATTACACGGCAGTGGAGCCAGGCTTCATCAGTGTGTAAGTATGCATGGCACGTGACTACCTCGAACTGGTTTTGTGCCCGTGTCAAACATCGAACTAACAGGTCATAGCCACCAGGTGTACCGGGTCATCATCAGTGCCACTGCATCATCACCATCACGAACATCTGAAGGCGGTGTTTCAATGTGATTATACGACAAGTTGGCGAAGTTCTCATTGCAAATCTACACTAATCGATGTGTGTGTGGCCCATGCATGGACTACATTTCAATAAGCCGTGACGCAACCTGTCTCTGCCTGCGTCTTGTCAACGTGCGTTTCATGGCTGCCTTCTGTTTCGCACTTAAATCTCCATTGACAGCAGCTGTTGCATCCGACTCTTTTCTCTTGACCGCAGTTCTCACAACAACACTGCGTGCCGCTGATTGTTTTACGCTGGTCAATGTTGGCTCTACAATAGTCACAGTCGTTGACGTCATCGCGTTGGCAGTTTCAAGGTGCATTTCGTCCAATGTCTTCGATTGAGACATTGTCGTCCCTGTGTGTCAACTGGACTTGGTTTTGTATCGACTAACACCAGTGCTGGATCAAACGTCCGGATCTGTTCGATTCTACCTTGATCCCTGCTGTTTACAGATTTGACAAACAACTTTCACGATCGTCGAACTTCGGGACATCAGTAGATCTTAAAAAACCGTCATTCAAAAGTTACATCATCAAGGCAGAACCGATCCTATCCAATCCTCGAGATTCAGTAAATAATTCAGTCTTTGTGAGCGGCTCACCTTTGCTATCTCTGGTGCCGGACAGACTTGTCGAGCTGTTGAGTGCCGATCGATAAATGGCAACGTCATCGATTGAATGACACGACATCCGGGTTCGATGCAGTTGGGGCAAGGTGGTCGACAGCGAATCGGGAATACGCGAAGGTTGAACACTCGTGCTCAGACGCGACACAAGCATGTCGTGGTCAAGGGACCCGTGGTGCTGGTCCTGTGCGGGCAGAGAGAAACACTCTGGTTCGACTATGGCAAGGCAAACGCAAGTTTTCTTTCCGACGGTGTTTTGCGACAGAGCTCTAATTTCGATCAAACAGCAAAGTTGTGCTTCCATGACGAATTTTTGAGGTGGTTGAAATGCATCTCTATCGTTAAATACGGTCCACACGAACCTCGGGTGTCGTGACATTGGAATCGATGTTTGTGGTGGATTCAGCTAGCGACTCAGGCGGCCGCATGCGTCTAAGCCGCATGGCAAATTCGTCCGCCTCGCGACCAAATGCCAACATCGGCGGACGAAGCGTATTGGTGATTTTACGGACCTGCGTGAGCGTGTGAAACATTAAAACTGTGATTTGGGGACAAGTTTTAGGCTGGACCTAATTTACAGCACTGAAACAGCACATGGTATCCCAATCAAAATCCGACCCGACGTGCATACCAGCCATGTTTCATCAAGACATCGAAAGCATGCAAAATTGCCCCGAAAATATTGCCAGACGTTTTGTATATTTATAAAAAGAGCATAGATAAACTAACGAATTTCGATTTATCCAAGTTTGCGACGGCCGCAAAGCCAGTGGATTTCTTTCGTTTCATTGGCACGTAAACATCCGAGTCAGCCGGGCTGAGACTTGAAGTCGGCATTGGTGCAACTATGGCCGGTAGGTCAGTCACCTGTGAATGCACAACGACGCTGGCCGGTTAATAAGCGTTACGGCAGGGCACAGTCATACAAATTGGGTTAGCGAAAATAAAATAAGGGATAGAGAGAAAAGTATGCAATGTGCACATACTCAATACGTGAGATAACAGTCGCACGTAAGCTTTGACGGTAGGTTTAGGTATTCGGAGCGGGTTGTCTCGAAGCTTGGATTACAGTCCACCCTCTGCATAACGATCCTCTAACAAATGAAATTCTTTTTGTTATAAACTATGATTCTCCATCTTTCAGTAACCTAGTGATCGAAAGTGACGGATCCTGATCATGTCGCTATAAAAACGGTGGACTGTAATTGTCAAATAAGACTGAGACGAGCCGTATCCCCACCTGTTCAACAGCACTATCATTACTAATCAGAGTGACAGTCTGCGCGCCGCAGTCCGGATCTGCGTCGAGATATGACGACTTTCGTCTTGAAGCATCAGGCAATCGGTGTAAACTGTCCTCGGAGCTGAAGAGTTCACCGGAGGCGAGTGGCGCGCTGTGTTGGTAGAGCAGACTGCAAATCGAAATGGTCACTGTAGCCTTGTTATGATTGGTGGCCTTGTTGCATATGCAGTGGACTTACTGACGTCTGCTTGACCAGCGTAAAAGTTCCTTGTCGGGAATCTGTCTGACGTGGTGAAAAGTATCATTGACCAGCGTAAAGGTTATTTCCAGGCAACTAATAAAGAACCCTTACCGTTGTTTATCAAGTAAGCTGCGCCCATAAATTCCTTCTTACATAATGTGCACAACAAGCCAATGGCCCAGATCCGATCAACAAGTTTGATACCATCATAATTGCTACCGTCGAAACGTCCGAAAGAGTCAGATGATGCCAAGACCTAACCGTCGTTGCATGCAATGGTAATCGGGTGTGTCGACAGCGATGGTCGAGGGCAGAGCGTCCTCGGTGGCCAATTGGTCGACCACATTCTCCAAACTGTCGTCTGATTCCCGGTACGTTTGTGTGTCCCTGTGCCGAAAGGGTGACGCTAAACGATTTAAAATACGAATATGAATTTGAATTCAAATATGAATTTATGAGGTCTGCAGCGTGCTTTTCGTTATGCATATTTCTGTCCGTTTTCACAAGTGAGCGGTGCGCAAGGTCATCATCAGTGCAACAACGTGTTTCTGGGAACACTTGAAAGCAGCTTCTTGCGACGTATAAAACAGGCTCGTGTAAAACATCACTATTTGTGCAAAGGCTCAAACTTCGTCAGCGATAGTGCATTGTTTTGATTCCACACTTAATCTTGATGTACTCTTTTATTTCACAATCCCAAGTCCCACCAACCGATAAGTGACCCTTGTCTGTCTGGTGCTGAGTGATGTTTTCACCATCGGGTTACTGTACAAGCTGCCGGTCACGTGATCACCCGGCACGCCATTGCTGCGCTGCTTGTTGGCTGCGCGACTGCTCGGCATTTGTTTTTCATTTTCGTCTGGTTGGGGCACGGGCGGTGACGCAATGGTACCCGTCAGAGTGTTGAGTTTCATCGAGGCACGCATGCGACGTGATGAACCTTTGGTGCTGTTGCTGCTCGCTCGTTGGAACTTCTTGGTGCGTTTCTGCAGAACGAATTGAGAATGATTACTTGTTGTTGATGTTGTTAACATGAAACCAGCAGTAGCTCGTGCGTGTTTTTGGGGTCACGTGGCCGTCTGGTGCATTTGCACTGACGATGATCTGGTGCATCGCTCGAATTTGAAAGCAGGTCGAACAACAAAAAAAGACACGCTGAGGGCCAATTCAGGTTTCTAGTTATGGAGTTCTGATCTGGGGGGACCAAGATGTAATTGATTGTCCAAGCACGCGGTTCACCTGTGTCCATCGATAAATGCCGATGTACATGCACATGATGAGGAATAATGGAATGTAGAAGCTGACAAGTGACGAGAATATCATGTATGTCTGACTGGTCATTGAACATTGACACGGTCTCTTAGGGTTCGGGGGATCCTTCCAGCCCAACAATCGGGGACTCGATATCGCCGCGCACCACAACCACGTGCAAAACACGGCCAGGATGGTGCGCGCTGAGGTACGAAATGTGGTGTACCTGTGTGTGTGAAACATCAGGTAGTTGGATTAGTGAGTGTACAGCGTACCTTCTTTGACCCTGAAACGTTGGTGACCGACAGTGTCCAACTTGCTGTTGAGGTGATCTAGCATTAATGGTGAGCGAAATAACGGGCCGTTCAGATCATGTCACTACAACTGTCTTCCAACTGTTGAAACATCAGTCAGTCAGTTAGTCCGTTCCAACCTGATCGGGAAGCAGACACACAAATATCGATCGAGACTGATGAGCATGAGATGATAGATGCTGCATGTGCACGACAGTACGTCCATCATGATGAACAGGTCGCATGCCAGGTCACCCAGTGTCCAACGGTCTTGCACAACGCGCATGATCTGGCAAGGCAAACATTTAGTTCGGATGATAACCGCTCCGGTTTGGTCTGCCGAAATTTGGATAAAATAAAATTAGTGGTGTGCCCCACCCACCTGTAATGGCAAAACGGTGCAGGCAAGTGTGACATCCGTAAATGAGAGGCTGACAATCCAATAATTGGCAATGGCTTGCAACTGAGGATCTTTGAAGAACGCAGCAATGACCAGCAGATTGCCCGTTACCGTAACCACGAGCAAAATACCGTACACCAGCACCAACAGCACCACTCCGACCGGATGGCTTTGTTCACGCGCATCTGCCATAGATGTCCAATTAGCGCCACACACATCTGGTGACCACAAATCAACGACATTGGTGGTGTTGCTCGGTGAACTGAGTAGTGAAGTCAGATAGTCAACTGATATGGGTGTCATGATGGTACGATTGTCAAGCATCATTTGCTGCCAGCCAGTGGATGTGTGTCACTCACAAATGCTTCGCCACCTTCAGTCTGCCAACCACGGCTGCGCTGTTGTTATTTCCGTAAATGCATGTCGAACTGGCGGCACATTCTTTCTGCTGTCATGTCCAGACCATTGATGCTACTTGAAACTGTGCCTTTTGTATATTTACTGGCGCGTTTGCGCTCGCACGACAACAGCCGCATTTTCATACCTCTTGGTGCTGAAATGAAATGAATGTGTGTGGTTTGAATGGAAAGACTGCAATTTGAACTCGATAGAAACCGTTGCTGGAAACGCAAAAATCTAGTCCGGTGTATATACAATACATACATGTTGCACACAACATCTCTTAATGTGTAAAGCATTAACTGACGCCATAGGGATGCAATCTGAAAGTGGTTAGCTATACTTTATGAACGGTCAAATTTTCCTATGGAATGCGACAGCTAAACAGAATTGCAGGCCCTTCATAACCCGCTGGGTGATTGCGCGATGCAATCGGCTTGATGAAAACACATGAAAGTTTGACCTCGCACGGTTAGCGGTCGGTCGGCTTTGAAAACTGCCAACCCCCAAACAAAGCTATCAAACCGCGCGACATTGTGGGCGCGCACGCATTAGTGGAATTACGTTATTTTGATCTTTTAATCCAACGTCAGTACTCATGCGTTTGGGGTTGAGTGTCGCTCTTTGCGGTATGACCTCACACCGTCATTACATGTAGGGTGTATGTGTATACATATGTAGGTGTAGAGTATTGAACCCAGAACTGGTCGTCAGCAGCGCGCTAAAAAATGGAAAAAACTTTCAAAAAGCCAACTGATCGCGCGGTTGGAATGAAATTGTTTACTGTGCATTTCAGACTGAAGCAAGAAGCAATGAAAAAAATGAGCCTCAGATGGTTTGTGGCAAAACATTGAATAGAATCAACAAGCGAGAGATCACCTGAGCCTCAGACATTTGTTGACGACTTGTTTTGCCCACCTTCTGGGGTCCAAAAACAGGCGTATGCGTAGTCTGTCGTCGACGCAAGTCGTAGGTCGAATTGGTGTCGTTTACGCAGCCTGAATACAGACGCGCATGTGATGTGTTCACTTCTGCGTTTATTTGCGGCTGTGCTCTGATTCAAACCCGTCGACGCGATTATGTATATATGTGTATATATATGTGTATGACAAGCAGTACATGTAATGTACCTTTGCGTTTGCACGAAATTCGACGACTTACGTCGACGACAACAGCATTTGCCGTAAAAATAGTGGAAGCAGTGATTACATCAGGTTTCACCAGATTTACCGCTGGCCTTAAAGTGCCTCTACAATTGAATGTTGACCGCGTTTGTTCGCAGCCATTTTTTTGGAAAATGAAGGCAAGGTATCAGAAACCCAGATTTAGGGAATGGATTTTCAACTCGTTGCTTTGTGATGTTTCACGGAGCCCACATATTTTCACAGGAGGAGAAAAAATGAAAAAAGTTTGAGGCGGGCCTCTGCAAGACACAATGTAATCCAATCTAAGATATTTTCAGCGTTTTATACACAGACGTTTCTCTGTTAAACGAGATATAAAGCATTGCACGAAACGCCAGGTGTGACAAATGATAAACGAAACACTCCGAAAAATCAAGCCTTTTTGAAGCACCCTTTTACTGCTGTATAATTTTAGGCATCTGTGGTGAATGAAATAAGTTGTCAATTGCAAATAAAAATCGTCTAATTATCCTGCGTTCAGGATGTGCTTTTCGTTTTTCAAAACCCTACACAGCTCACACAATGTTTACCACAACATGCGCCAGGCAGCCATTCCACAGCGCGCACACAACGACAACACACAGCCAGCACAGCGACAACACAGCAATGTTTCAGCTGACAAGCTTTGTTGTGTGTGTGCGCTGTGGAATGGCTGCCTGGCGCATGTTGTGGTAAACATTGTGTGAGCTGTGTAGGGTTTTGAAAAACGAAAAGCACATCCTGAACACAGGATAATTAGACGATTTTTATTTGCAATTGACAACTTATTTCATTCACCACAGATGCCTAAAATTATACAGCAGTAAAAGGGTGCTTCAAAAAGGCTTGATTTTTCGGAGTGTTTCGTTTATCATTTGTCACACCTGGCGTTTCGTGCAATGCTTTATATCTCGTTTAACAGAGAAACGTCTGTGTATAAAACGCTGAAAGTATCTTAGATTGGATTGCCTTGTGTCTTGCACAAGCCTGCCTCAAACTTTTTTCATGTTTTCTCCTCCTGTGAAAATATGTGGGCTCCGTGAAACATCACAAAGCAACGAGTTGAAAATCCATTCCCTAAATCTGGGTTTCTGATACCTTGCCTTCATTTTCTGAAAAAATGGCTGCAAACAAACGCGGTCAACATTCAATTGTAGAGTCACTTTAAATGGCATGGTAATGTCGGATTTCATAAAATCGTTGGTGCTTCTAACAGAGTATGACCGTAAATAGCGAAACTTTTCAGCCACCTGTGTGCACGTGTACCCCACATCTGGGTATTTGTACATGGTGCATCCTCACCAAAATACTATGTCACGCAACATTGTCTCGACAGGTTCACAGACGTGCGAACGATAAGCGCTTTTTAACTCGACAAGGTGAAATGTAATGCAACAAGTATGGGGTACTGGTACTCTCTGTAGCTCGTCGCACCCAAGTTTTTGCACACAACTGCAGTCCTGAGGTCACGGAACCTCAGCCTGAGATTCAACTTCGATCTGAAACAAAGCATCGGTGTGGACAAGTCTGAACTGCTGGCTCCAAGTGGTAGGGTATCTTAACCCGACTTCTGTCCTGTACATCTCAGAAAGAAACCGCCTGGAAATTTTTGCTGCAAAGTTCATTTTGACATTGATGTATCACACACAAAAAACTACTAGCATTACCAAAACAAGGGACAATGTTCTGTTTCGTAGAAGGAGAAGCAGAAAATTATGCGAAAAAGGACAAGGTAAGGAAAAAGCTACGAGAACACCTCAAAATATCAAAATGGACCCGTCACACGCAACACCACGAGCGTGCGGATATAGGGATGCAGGGCATGAAACGGGATCCTTCTTGGATACATATAGGAGCTTGGAAGGAATACCATCGGCGATTGTGAAACATCAATATCAAAAGCTCAATTCATTTTTTCAGAATACCAGTTTTCCCGACACTCAACCAATAGCACCTAAAGTATGTATACGCTTATGCACAATATCAAGCACGCATTTGCAATTTGTTTTAGTTCCACAGCAGGCCATCTTGCGACCGAGTGTCACTAACTCTGTGACTACTGTGCTGTGACTTTGGGCTGCCTGAAACTCAAATGATTAATGTGCTGACTTAATATGGCGCTGCTCTGACTCCAATGTCTAAAGAAAGCAAATAAAAATTTTGATTCTCAATTTATAACGTTAGCCCCTGATATTGGGTGATATTTTCGAAACGGTGTAAAGGTCAGTTGTGTGTAACGGTCGGTGGAAAGCTCGGTCGACAGCTGTGTGATAGACGCCGGTGTAAACTTGAAACATTCCACGTTAATAACAGGCAATGTTTCACGTTTGCACCGAGCTACGCCGACCGAGCTTTCGACCGAACTTTACACCGACCTTTTCGCCCAACTGACCTTTACACCGTTTCGAAAATTCCACCCATTGGCTTCTACATATATGTTGTTTTGGGTAAAAACTTCCAAGAATAAAAAGCGGTCCAACACAGTGGCGTGCAAACCTATAAACAGCTATAATAACAATGCGAGGCGGAAATTCTAGGTCTTCTCGAAAAAATGGAAAAGGGCTAACCGCACCACGTTTTCACTGTTTGAAATTTATGAGCCAAAATAAGTGAACAAAATATGCTGTTAAGAAGCAAGTGCATATTCAGGAAGCGTGCGGCAAACCATTGTACATATTGCTGCACAACAGATGGAAGCAGCACAATAGCATTTACGAAAAGTTGTCCATCCGCTTGCGAAACGGCAGTTTTTGAGAAAATTTAACATAATGGAAGAGGTTTAGCAAGTCATTTCGGAGCATTTGCCCGCGGCCGCACACAAAAACTTGCGATTTAGCTGACTACCAGTCACCAACTGGACGGTTTCTTCGGGCTCAGACATTTTCCTAAATGATTCTTGACTCAGTAGCCGGTTTTTTGATGAACAGTTTTTGTTATATTACATACATAACACAATCATTTGTTATCTGAGCGGTACGACAAAACATCGAAATATTATACATACCTATGTATGCATAACACTAAGTACTATACAGCATGACGGAACACTGGAGCCATGGAGCCAGGTTGCACAGCATGTTTACGTCATATATCGACATGTGACAAGGGCTAATAATATGAGCAAAACAATTTGTTTTCGAGTTAGAATCTGCAGCAGAAACCATTGTCGGTCGAGGATTTCGTGTGGTCACGGGAAGCAAATTTAGTGCGTCATGTAGTGGTAGGTACCTTTTTGCGGAGCCCGTGCAAAAGACAAAACTGAAGGCAAAACTGCACGTACATAGTTTGAGACACGCAAGATTGGAGTTAGGGGATGCCGAGGGTACCTGATGTAGCAAGGTGGGCTTATAACATGGATAGAAATTCCATGAAGACACGAGTTTTTTTAAGATTGTGCAGATCACAACGTTTGAACGAGCGGCGCGGTGCGGGTCAATCAGCGCGCTTCGATTGCTCTTCGCAAAGCGCATACAAATATGACATGAGCCATTACGGCATCCATCTGGGTTGTTCTGTGATGGATTTACTGTGGCACCAGGCGTTCTTGAGACGGCTGCTACGTATCGAAATGGATCGCAGTGAAAATCGCCGGTTGCGCCTGGACAGCGCTAAACAGCAGAAAGGGCGTTTGAAAACACAACCCCTGAGGTAGACGGACAATTCAGCGGAGCCGTTTCAGCGAGAACAACGCTGAGCGGAAAAGCAGGGGCAAAAGACTAGGAAAAAGACAAGTTTTGGTCTGATCCTAAGCCTGAGGCGTCGGCTCAGCTCCACCTAAACCTAAGTCTTCATGATAACAAGACAAACCTATACCCCTAGCCGAGGGAACGAAAATGAAATCTACTCTTTGACTCTGCTTTTTTACTCTTTTTCTTTTTTAGCATTGCTGATCAGGATCCGCTCAGTTGTCCATCCACCGAACGTGGGCACCCCATGTGCACACAAAAACGTCTTGTGGTTCAGCTGACACGGTGGTGTCAGTGTCGGTAATTTGGTTTTTGTTGCAACGCGTGACTTCATAAGCAAGTCATGGGTCGGGCGGGAGCGCGCACCTCGCCTCTGTCCGTGGGCTGTGTGTAGGTATTACTAGTACGTCTGCCAAGCCCATCTTTGGGTGTCCAAGTGTAGATACCGAGTTTTCTTACACAAGCTGTTTTGTTATTGTTTTTACGCAAACACACACAGGGAGAAGCGTGTGACGAGCAACCAAAGATACTACATATATAGGTACGTAGGTGGCAAGCGACCTTCCACGTCGCTTTCGAGAAAATCATGAAATTTGAAAGAACCCAGTTTTCGTTTACAATGCACATCAAAAAACCAAAGTCGCATGCGTTGGCAGCAACCGTGTTTTTTGTCTAATGTGGTTCGGTCGCGCGACTGGTCACAACCGTTGGCCCGAGGAAATGACGCGTGTGGCTGCTGCGCAAGCAGGTGGTAGCATTCGTTCAGAACATGTCTACACATGCGACAGAAGCAAACGCAAAAAAGATGAAATGCATTTTAATGCATAAGTTGGCCGTTCGATAAACAAATACGCGTGTGTTTGGAACATGGACAGAGCAGAGCCATGCAAAGTTGAAACTGGTACGTATACGCATTCGCATAATTTGTCTCGCGAGACAGACAACACGACCATTTTCTTTGGCCAACAGATATGTATGTTTTTGTTTGCGTGTGGCAACAATCTCAAGCGCAACCACCGGAAACGTCGAGCTGGCACGCAAAGTTATGTATGTAGTGGACCGCACAATTAATGAACTGGAACGTGAAACGTGATCGGGCATTGATATATGGATAAAAGGAATTTTGGCTCAGTAGCTGACACCACTCTGCAGGTTTGACTCAGAGCAAGAACCGTAAAATGACCTGGAAACGGCGGTGGCAAACATACAAATTTAAGAAATATAGCAGCGTTTCTATGAACCGCAATATAAACTTACACATTTAATCGGAAACTATGGAGCAGCGGCCTTTTGCCATGAAGAACGTAAAAAGCACGTAAGCAGCCTTTTTTGGTCACCCAAAGTGGTGCTTGGTGCTCTGGGGTGCAATAACAGTGGATCATGTTGCTATGTATCGTATACATCGCATTAACTTTGAAGGCAAGTCCATTGGCGTGGTTCTGGCTTGGGTATAAAGAAATTTTGGTTGAGTTTTATTTTGTGACAGAATTGGCGCATTAATTTCGAGCAGCGTGTAAGTTGGTTGTGCCTGCACCAAATGAAGAACTTTCACACTGGCCGAAATTTAGTACGCCAACCCTATCGCAAAATACAGCTCAACCAAAAATTTGCCTGTACCGAAGCCAAGTCCATGACACTGGACTTGCCTTCAAAGTTGATACGGCCCATGGTGCGCTGCATGTGTAAAGGAACGGTGCGTTGCTCAAAATGACGCCCAATTTGCGGCACAAAAAATATGGAGAACGGCATTGCTTTATATATTGGGTACCGTTTCGCGTTTGTATATGACTTCTGCAAGGTGAGGCAGTGAATTTCCATATGGACCCATAACATTATATACAGTGCATACTTTGCATTTATTCGATCGAGATTAAATGCTTTTCTGTGTTCAGTGCGGGCCCTGTCCCGCGGGGGCCGGCGGCCCGTGCGCGCGGTTGCGGCCCCCGCCGCCCCCTCCTTTTGGCCACTGTGAAGAACAAGCTGAAAAGTTGTGTGGCTCGCCAAAATGTCAATTCTGGTGTTGGAAAGGGCACTGCAAACATTGAACGGACATAAAACTTCGCATTATGGTTCTTTTATGACGTAAACTAAAAGGTGAACCCAAAAAAGACGAAGTGAGTTATTGAGTAAAGTCTTGTTGAACGACTTGGCGACAGTGCGCAGAAAGCTCGTAAAATATGACTTACTACAAGCACTACTCTTACACAGACACGAATTCTGAAAGTATTTGTTGAGATTTTGTAGATTCTGCGTTAGCACATCATGAACGTTACCCAATAAGTTATCCTTTGGTGTCAATGGTGTTTGATTGAATCAGCTGTTACGCGTGGGCCCAATAAGCATTCTGTAATCGAATTGAAGCGTTTATGTGAACACATTGATTCACATGATGAATGCCAGGACATCACGAGACAAAACCGAGGCTGTGTGTTGCGTACACATTATACTGTATGTACATTACGCATGTGTAGCGCAACGAACACACCTATCGAGAATTGGGCCCACTGAAAGAAATCTGTTGTCGAAGCAAAGGTCCAAGCGACTTAGCACTTTTGCCCGTGTGCAGTTGAGCATTTCGAAAAAGCGCAAGTTCCAAAAGGTTCAAGATGGCAACCTTCAACATCCTGGTATTCTAGATCACAACGTTTTCACAAACAACCACACAATCGTGATAACCATGTGCAATGCAATTACAGATCAGAGTCGGATCTCAGCTATGTACAGTACGTATATGTAGGGGCCACCAGACTTTCTGGACGTTCTAATTATTGTCATCCGGCGTCGTGCATATTGGCGAAAAAAGATCGCCGGGATCGACTCATTCGAGAAATGATTGGTTTGTGGTCAGAAACTTGTGGCTGTACATGTATATAGCTGTGATCTATAAGCAATTTCACTTGCACGTATGCTCGCAAATTACATTCTCTCATGGTCCCGACGTGGCTGATGTTTCTCTGTCTCCACCCTGGCTGTTTTTTCGTGCACAGACATGCAGCTGGGGCCTAATCAGTGCAAAGACAGGCTGGACACGACCAAGTAATGAAATGGAGCGCGTTTATTTGACGGATGTCGCCTGCTCAAATCAAGACATCCCGCGCTTGCGCTACCTACACACAGTACCTACACCTACATACCTACCTACATACAGTACGAAAGCATATTGTGCCATCTAGCATATGTATGTATATCCACGTAAACACATACAGATACTGTACCTATACTTTCGACTTTTGCACAGACTTGAACTTTTCTTTTTTAGAACACTGGCCTCCGATATCAAACGAGACCAAATTGCGCTGAGCCGAGTTTCTGGGATTTTGTTCTCTAAGCTGTTTTTGAAACACACAGAAGCTAATGATACGATATCAAAACTTTAAAAACATTTTACGCACAGTAGTGCAAAAGCGCTACATACCGAATTGCAGGGAATACAAAACTGAGATCGATTATAATAATGCTGGCATTTCGAGTATCAAAGTTTCAAAGTTAAAATAACGCCAAGATACTAAACACACAAGACGAATAAATATTAAATACAATGAATTAAGAGAAAATCGTTTACATATTTCTCTGCCTAGAAGCCGCTATTGAGCATTGCTTGAAAGCTGCATGAGTTGTTGTGCAGTGGGCAGCTGCAGTCGTTTGTCAGCGCGTAGTTGTCGCATCAGCAACGTCACACCAATTGACAGCAGAATGACAATCAGCACAAACACGAAAGACATCAGAACGCCGAAACTGAACTGCGAAATGCAGATTGTGGACGATTCGATGTCTCGGAATCGATCGTACGACGATTGGAACGTTGGATGGTCGGGGGCTGTCACTGCAAAAACGAGGAATTCACGCAATTATGGTGATTGGATCTGGCTTGTTAAGGTGGAGTTATACTTGTCCATTTTGGGCTTGTAGACAACGAGGACAAATTTTTGTTATGATCATATTTTGTGATAGAGTTGGGGCACTAATTTCGACCAGCGTAAAAGTTGTTCCCCTGCACCAAATGAACAACTTTTACGCTGGACGAAATTTATGCTGATACTCTGCTATCACAAAATATGATCGTAAAAAAATTTGTCCTCATTGTCGACAAGCCCAAAATGGACAAGTATAACTCCAGCTTTACACGACATTTCCGTCCGTTACACGTGTTTACGCCAACCCGTATTCCGTGATGCATCAGGGTCGAGCACATTGAGCGCCCGTGCGTGCACATCGACTTCGTTCGGCGGATGAAGTTTAGAGGAGCGACTTGTTCGTGTAACCTGCAATTGATCGGGATAAATTGGTTGGTACAGTAAATTTCGCAAATAGCTGCTGTGCAGCGAGGTACGCCCCATACTTAATGCCGAGATCTGAACCAGAAAATAAACTTTTGAAACATTCGGACGACAAACACACAAGCAGCTTGCCAGGCAGCCAGGCAGCTGTTCGCAATGTTTCAGAACTGCGCGTTGTTAGCGTTCGTGTTGGACATTTCAGTGCACGGCAGTGAATTTAGAAATTTACAAAACTGTGCAAAAAAACGAGGTTTTTTAAGTCTTTTCCAAACCAGTTTTTATGTGCACCTTTGGTCGTTTGTTGACATGTGCCTCCGCAGCGTACTCTCTGCCAAACAGTTGAACCGGACGAATGTAGTCCTGATTGGCCATTACTGTGATGACGTCATCGAAGGTGGTGCCCGGCAATGCTGCTGATGGCGGTTTGCCTGAGTTGACAAGATAACCAGCACTGTAAAGAGTGTTGTGGGTGGGTCCATTTCATCTTTTGCCATGTACGGATGCTGCACCCGTGACTGAGGCGGCTACTTTTTCTTGACCGTGCAGTTGGCGAACTATGATTTTGACCAGCGCAAAAGTCGTTCACTATCTGATGAACAATTTTTACGCTGTTGATTTTAATTGAGTGCGTCACGAAATACAATGCAAACGCAAAACATGACAAAACTCTGGGTTCGTCAACTGCCGTCAAAAGTCGATGCGAAACACAACAAAGCGCCCCATGAACCTACTCCTGATGTCATGCACATCCCTACCCCTGCCATAGACATTGTTGCCTTGTTCGGGTGCAGTGTACGTTTCGTGTTCATTGTACAGTCCAAATATCTCGTATTGTATGTCGTCATCGTTGAGCAGTGGCAATGTATTCGGCTGAACCGCCGGAGTGGGAGGGGGTTGTGTCAGATGGACGGCCCATTTGGTGCTCAGGGTGCTCCTCGGTGTAGTTGCGGGCGGACCGGTGTTCGGTCGAGGTTGACGTCGTCGCACTGATGAGGGCGTGCTGCCGGCTGGCGGTGGTGGCGTGATCAGGGATGGGCGCGGTGTGCCGAAACAGTTGGGTGGCTGAAATGTTTGCTAGGGTCATTGGACTCGCATCGAATGTGGACAGAATTGAGCACTGTTGTGCCCAAAATTCCGATATCAAACTTGGTGACCGATCGGTTTGGTTTGGTAAATTGACTTTTTTGAATAAAGGATATCTTGAGTTTAACTGTCGCCACTAATGTTTTGACCAGAACTGTTGATTTACGGTATGCATTCATCTTTGATCTCTTAAAATGTCTCGTGCACAGTTGCTCCGATCAAGTCACCAAGAATACTGCGCGGGTCACGGTTGGTACGGACTCCAGTGCATCGGCACATTGCACACAGTAGCTAGCCGTGCGTTGTGAGATCTAAGTTTGATATCACCCAAACAGTTCCATCCAAATCATTCAAAACTAAATTCGTCACCCACAATCATATCCGAGCAACTTGAGTCTCCCCTCAGCGTCGAACACAATTGAATGGTGCACGAAAATGCCATTACGGAATCATCGCTGAATTTGAATGCATCCGCTGCCACATACGCACTTTGTTGACCCTCGACATATGTTAGGTCGGACAGAATTGTTGGGTCGACAGCGCAACTGTGACAAAATGATGTGTGATTTGAGGGTCATCCATCAGGCCATCCATGGTGCACTCGCTAGTGCTGACGATGGCCTGGTGCAACCATGTGAAAACAAACAGGTCGAAACAGGAAATCAATCAGCAGAGTGCTTATACAGTTCGCACAACAAGGGAGTGACATGGTGTCAAAACGGTGTTGTGTGAGTTGAAATAAGGTCAGTTACGGTGAAATAAATTTCAACGTGAGTCCCAAGCCTTCGCGAACCCGACTTCATCGATAACCATGAACTGTTCACCGTTCCCATTCGACACTTCACAGTTTTTCACCAGCATCTTCAGGTCAGCCGCTGAAAGGGCCAATTTTTGGTCATTCATCTTCTTTTAGATAATGTGAAAATATCAAACTGAAAAACAAACTTACGTCCAAAACAATGCCACGTGTGGTAGAGCTTCTGTCCTATTTCAGCAACTCTTGCCTCGGGACCAAATCGACTGTTGAGGTGCACCGAGTATTCGCATCGCGTCGTCTCTGATCGCACAACACCCAACGGAATGGTCGTCATCTCCCTGCATGACATTTATTGAGTGATGTTTTACATACTATATACATACCTATACATGTATACATATACCATAGATACGCTTTCTCGAATTGAGAACGTAAAACTATGGCAGGCATCGGGCATGCACTTTGGCGGCATCAGGGTCGGGTTGATATGGCTTTCAGCATAGACGCACAAATGGTTGGCTGAGGTTTCACGGATAGGTATGTATACTATATCTGCGAAAACATTTGGATGCCAAACCCAAGTGAAACCAACCGTGACCCTGATGCCGACAAGGCGCATACCGGCAGAGCAAAGTTGATCACATGTGTCTACGATATTAGAATAAGCCCTCTTTCTGGACCAAACCCAACCAACATGACGGTCACAGCACCGTCGACCAATTGCAGATGTTGTTGTTCGTAGTAGCACTGTACGCTGTACGCACGATCCTTTTTGGTCATGAAAATGCTGTGGAAACTGAGCACGACCGTCACCGACTCGAGTAGACCAGGTGATGGGTTGAGCTGCAGAGAAACACATGCAGCAACATGGTGATGTCGGAATTGTGAAATCGGGAACTGATTTGGGCTGAGGGTCGGTTCGCCGTGTTTGCTGACGCGCAGTTATTTGCATTGCTTGATATTTGCACAGGAAATCGTTTAATTATGTTCCTCAGTTTACTGTCTCAGGGCTTTGGGAATGTGAGAAACTCCGACTCTCTCAGTTTTTTAATTTTTTTTCAAAAACAGCCTTTGTTCATTTTCAAGGCATTTGGTCATGATTAATTTCCCGGAAAATTTTGTATCGGCGCACCAGTTGTGGCAAGCTGATAAATATTGCGGTATATTATCAAAGCTATCAGTGAGTAAAGTAATCGAACATTTCCTCTCGAAAACAGCCATTTCTCAGCGTAAATCAGTTGCAGAAGTACAGAATTATGAATCTGTGTAAACGAAGTCTACCAAAATCATAACAGAGTACCTTCCTTTCGCGCATCATTCCACATTTAGCCAGTCGTATCTCCAGCTCCGGATGCATTGTGCCGGCGACGGCGAATGTCTGCGAACACAACGGATCTGTGCTGCGACCTTTGGTGAAGATTCGACCCCAGAACGGACGACGTGTGTTGGCGACGATTTTGAGACGGTCCATTTCGCATTTGACCGTTGGAATACCTGCGGGTGAAACATCATGTGGCCGCTTGGTGACTGGCAAGGTGCTACAAAGGAACCCCACCGGGCCCAATGTGGAAATTTGAAAGGTCAAACGTTTAACATAACCCCGAGCTTCATGTCAAACCCTCTGGTTAAAGATAATGATGAGAAAAGAGGTCACTCACCCATAACTTCATTTGCCACTTGACCATCAGAACTCGGCGTAAAGATCAGAAAGAGGAAAAGTACAGAATATCGAATCGTGTTGAGCCTCGAATCACACATGATGGAACAATTATATCTTGTTGGGTAACTGTCGAGTTTTCAATGAGATTGTTTGTTTGACAAAGAGACTGCGGTAGAAAACGATGGGGTTCGATCCTCACTTCATGTCTCTCGCGTGAGTATATGGATGAATATGCGTCACATGTTTTGCGTCGATTAACCCAGAAATAGTAATATTCACTGTTAATAGATTAATAACGAAAAAGATTTGGAACTCGATGTACCCTTTGCGTGTGAAGTGAACACAAAACGGCAGCTGAGTGAAAGAAGGCACATCACAAAAACAACATGTCGAAAACATGCGAGACGCACGTAGTGAAAATTTGGGTCATATACCGACCGCTGAGCGCAACCAAAGGAATTACGAAAATGTTGGTCTCAATCAAAAATGGTTCGCAAAAAATAAACTTCACTGTGAAGAACTGTTACGCCAAACTTGAAAAATGCTGTGAAACATCAGCAGTACAGACGCGGAAGTAGTCTAAATCGAGGTTAAAAAGTTCCTCAAAGTGTTACGCAAAGGTACGATGATTTAAGACATACATAACACCAGTAAGGTCAATAAAATGCTTTTTTCACATTCTCAAACAATGACGAAGAACCAAACTATGCGCGAAAGAAAACAAAGAATACCTCAAGCTATTCCGAGCCGATTATTTTTTGACATCTGCGAGACCAAGTGGCAACACCTTATCGAACATTCACCAACTTAGTAAATATAATTGAGGCTCATGAAATAAAAACTGCACAGAAAATGTAAAAAAAGAAGTTTACATGTCTCTCAAGCAACGGTGCCTGACGCATAAATTATGCATTTTAGGACCTTATCCGTTGGAGTTTACGTGCTTTGTTTGACACAATAAAGCCGAAATAATCAAGCACCAGTCATGACGTGATTTCTTGGTGTAGGTTCCAGTCTCTTGCCAGTTCTCGCGTCTGAGAACCTAAACCTTTCGAACACACTTTCACCTCAGCGGTCAACACGCACGTGGTGTTGTAATGTGCGATAATCAAGTAAACGAACATAACCATGTGCATGCACATAAGATATTTGAGGTATACACACTTTGCGCTGCGGTTTTGGCAACCTGCCCCCAACAATTGAGATTAGTTCTGAAATGACTAACGCAATGTTTCTTTGTTGCTGAATATGGGTCAACCCGAAGGCTTTGCGCGACGTTGGTCACTCTAACAACTCTAAACTCTCTTTCTTTAATTCTTTTGCATTCTCCCTATCGATTATGCACTTAACTGCACATTATTAGGTTAAACACGTGTGAGGCGCATTGCGCAATCACGGGTGTGTCCACAAGATAAAACTGAGATGAAATGCAAATAGCCGTTAAAGAACTTTCATTTCTCATGCTGCTGGAGTGTTTGCTACTTTGTTCTTTGTTCAATACGTGATAGAATGCAAGTTTATTGACGAAAAGTTGGATTCTGGCGGCACACGTTTCATTTCAAATCCACTAATTTATTCTGATTTCGATGAACAAAGACAATGAAAGTTAGTTTTGACAAACGCTCAATCAGTCGTAACCAATATGGCCTACACTGCAACTTTACACTTGCGATATTTGATCAGCGAGCTTGGGATACTCTTTTGCCAGTGCTTCTGGCGAAAGGTTTTGGAAGTCTTCGGGCATCCAACCTGAAAAGAGTTCACAAATACGAATACAGAAGGTGTCCCACACGCTTCTCAATGTATCCCACCACTAACCTGGAGCAACGACACAAGCTGTCAATGTGTATGCGTTGTTGTCCCCCATCACCCGTGTGTCAAAGGGTGTCCCAGGAGGCAATGCATGTTGATAGTGGAATGTTGCGTCATTTAGTGGGTCACCCAATGTGATCGAGTCCATCTCACCACTGCTCGGGTTGATTGATCGAACCTGCGGACAGTCTTCGGGAGTATCAACTTTGAAAGCCTTTGAAACTTTGGATCTTGGGTTGCCTCAGGCGAGACCACGCACGTTACCAAGCAGGCTGGCGTGGTTGCCCTACATTATAATCCAGTCGTGGTGATTAGTCGTTGCCTTCAAAGTTGATATTCGACCCAATAAACATCATGCACACATACAAAGTATACATAGTGCTTGATTGGTTCAATCGATTACGAATACTACTGTACATACCATGTTGCACCCGACAATAATGAAAGTACTTTAACACATGGCATTCCCAGCCAAAAAGTTAACAATTATGGATATGGATAATCGTCGCATTCACAACACTGACCTGCATTGGCGCACCACGCAACCAAACGAGCAGTTCATCAGATTTCAATCGTCTCCAGTTTGGTTGTGTGTGCAAACGAGCCAGATGCAGGAACAGAATGCTTGAAATTGCGCTCAAATGCTTGTCATCGCTCGATCGTACCACGCCTGGCTCAGTCGATGCCCGGTACTGTTCCACAAAGTATCCCTGACATTCAGGGTGTGTCTGCATGCCGAATCTGGCGATTATTTGATCGACCTGTGGCTCGCTCGCAACTTCGCTCATCTTGTTGCTCTTTATTGATCACAAATTAAAAAGCAGGCAAAACTTTCTGAACTTGTCAAAAGACCAAGTAACAGGCTATTTTACTGTACTTGGTTTCAGTTCACCGATAAGCGATTGCTGCGCAAGAGTGTACGCTCCAGCTGCACATTTAAACATTTTGTGGGTTGTCTGTGTAGAGAAACTTTTATTATCGACAACTACATATATTGACAACGACAATAAGAAAACGCCGCAACATAAAAATATAACAGCATCATGTTGTTAACCGGTGGCGGTGGTCAGAGCGGTTTCGTTGTGAAGAAACAGCTCCGAATTGAAAACGTTAAAATATGTACAAGTTTTTCCCCTGTTAATGAGAAATAGCTTACAACAAAAAAATCAATGAAAAAACTAAAACGATCCGAAATGAATGTCTGATGAGTAGAGACGAGGTCAATTTTAAAATTGAGTGTTCATATTCACACATTATGTACATAGAACACAACAACGAACTGAAAACCAATAATAGAAATTACCTACAGTGACAGGAAGATTCGAGTAACAATAACTAAGCCCAAAAAAATAAAAAAATACATGCTAAAATACCAAGAGCTGTCCAGTATTATTACTTTCCGAATTACTGTTATTTTACAAATTTGCTGCTTGAGTTACACGACAAAACCAAATGCCATGAGATTTGAACTGATCATCATCAAACAAGTTTTCTCTCAAAGCCTTGTCTAATGCTGCACGTTGTTGGCAAGAACTGAGAAATACATGTCGTTGGTAAGTTAACAGTGCAAATTTGACAACAATTAAAAGTAACAATGACGGAATTAGAAGCGTCATAATGGACTTGGACACAAATTGATAGCTGTAATACACGTTTGTATAGTATTTGTCGCAATTTTTAGTTGTGAAAAATGCAAGTCGCAAAGGGTATTTAAATGACAATTGTTTATTTTTAAATTGCCGTATGGCGTATACACATGGAAAATTTGTCAAATTGAATAACACAGATTTCTCGACTGACATTTTTAGATCGATAAAAAACTCTAGAAGAGAAATGCTATGGAATATGATATTAACAAGAATAACGAATTTCTATTTGTAGACAATACTCGTAATTGAAAACACCGGATAGTGCGATACATTACAAGACGTTGACTGACTGTACAATAGGAAATGCTGAACGATCGCCGACTCGTGAACTGTGGCACGCAACAAATAAATCCAAAGTAATTCATAGAGATGCGACACGCTTTATACAGTAGTTGAGTACTATAGCCTATGTAGGTTACGACACCGTCACCATCATGTTAATATGGGCGTCTGTTCGTTACTGAGCAGCACACCTGAGTCGCCATTGAGTGGATCATGTTGTGGTTGTTTCCAGGGCGATCGCGGTGTCACGGTGAACCCACACTCGTCAGTGCCAGGCTCACAATGACCCAGTTGCGCGAAAG
Organism: Rhynchonema sp. JSB1_4; assembly: GCA_030248065.1. Taxonomy (NCBI): domain Eukaryota; kingdom Metazoa; phylum Nematoda; class Chromadorea; order Monhysterida; family Xyalidae; genus Rhynchonema; species Rhynchonema sp. JSB1_4. Next base: position 87,941 of record JASAMV010004006.1, read on the forward strand.
TCGTATGCTTGTCGTCTAATAGCGTTCTCGGCTGAGCGGCTGGTGGTTGTAATAATTGTGATTGTTCATCAGTGGTGACACCAGACCGAGGAGGCCGGTCACCATTGATGGTCGTCAATTGGTCACCGCCGGTCGACACGCCCGAGTCCGTCCGATCGCTGTTCATCGACGCTGCGTCGGGCTCGTCGTTAGCGGTCGCTAGCGGCGCGGCGCGAGAACACGTCGCCACTACATTGAGATCATCATTGTCGTTGTCAACCGTCACCACTTCGGCTGTTGTTGTAGTCGTTTGGTCTGAATGGGGTGCTTAAATTTTTTTGTCTCGTGATACATATATCTTTTTTCAGTGATTGTCTGTCACTAAGAATAAACGTTTCAAGAATTCAAGTGCACGTACGATGTTCCTCATCGAAACGAATGGGTATCCGTTGATGTGTTTGCTCGAACCACGACTGTGACCCGCCGGACTCGGCTATCAGTCTGAAACATCAAATGCATCACATGGATATAAGCAAAGAGTTAAAGGGGTCTCCATGTTCAAGATCAAAGATTTATCGTGTCACGGACAGAACATCTGGAGCTACTGAGTAACAATTGCAAAATTTGCAAAAAACAGTGACCCAAACAGATATTTGCTCCCGAAGGTTCTATCTGAACAAAATGAAACATCACGTACCGTTCCATCTGCGCGATGGCCTGTTTGAGCGGCATGAGCGCCGTCCGATCCGGTGCCGGCACGTGTGTGCGCACGGCGTTGCACAGCGCCGGCAAATTGTGCGGCACGCAGTAGCGCGTGTCAACCGACAGATGTTTCAACAGGTACGTCTCCGGCGTGTAGTCGAAACGGACCGCTAATACTTTGTGACGTTGTGCACTGCAACACACGTAAAATAATCTAACCACTAAACTATGTGGTTTCAAATAGGAGAAAATAAAATTCCTGATTTTTCAAGGCATACCTGCACATGAGATTATTGACATGATCGAGCTGCAGCAAGAATAAATCATCGAAACACGCGTTCGCGCCTACCACACTGTCCCGGCGTTTAATCACACCATTGCCAGCGATTTTCACCTAAAACTTGTCAGTTTCATTTATGTAATAATGAATTTATGTATAATTGTCAGATTTCATCACTGGAGTTTTCCACATAAAGCCATGGGGGCTCTGAGTGGAAATTGGTGAAAAATGGGTCATACAACAGAAAAGAAAAAATCCAATTAGAGCCCTATGGGGCTTTAAGTGGAAACGTTTCCACTTTGCCCACGGGGGCTTCAAGCGGAAAACTGAGTATTTTCAACATTTTTAGTAGGGACATTTTAGAATAGCATTTTGACATTCTGCTACCATGTTTGAAAATCATTATGACGATCTTGATCTATACGTGGCAAAACAACTGAAAACAACGGAAGAGTACGATATTTTAGTGGCCGATACACTAACTGGAGTGATTTTGCGAAATTGGCTAAAATGTTTTGTGTGGAAATTTTTCCATTCATTCGGCGAGGGGCTCTTTGTGAAAAACTCCGCTAATAATGACATGACAGCACCTGATAGCGATAGAACGCGCCCACACTGTGTACGAAAATAATCTTGTGAGCGCCGTAGACACTCTTGTACGCCCAGTCGTGCTTGTTGCGCGCAATGTCCGACACTGAGCGCACGTCGATCTAAATTTTGCCATTGTTGTTGTTGTTTTATTTAACAGAAAATAAAAATGACTATTGGATAACCTCAAAAATATCTTGCTAACCTCAACCTTACAACCACACTGTTCGCGTATGGAGAGCAGGCCAGCGCGGCGGCAAAATGTTCACAAGTTGAGATAAATGATAGCCAAACGTTGGTCAAAAAAAGACCCAAGTCTACGTAACGAAAAATTTATTCAGTGGTTTGAGTAAATGATGGTCATCGACGCTGAAAAAAAAGCCCCAAGTCTACGACGAAAAATTTTAATATGAGGGGCAAAATTTAATGAGAAACAACGACCATTGTCAAATCCGCTGGTTGCTGTGGCCGAAGTTACGATTTGTGCTCGGCTCAACCGAATCCCTTGGTCTCCGCTTTTCATCTTTGGCCAAAAAATCGAATTCGCACCAAATCGTCTTCTTTTTCCAGCGACGAGCGATCCTGCAATAATTCAGAATAGGTAATAGATTTTCACTCAATGGATTGAATGGGCTCAGCCGCGGATCCTTTTCGTCTTCCGTGTTTCATCTTTGGCCAAAAATCGAATTCGCACCAAATCGTCTTCTTTTGTCCAGCGACGAGCGATCCTGCAATAATTCAGAATCGGTGATCAATTTTCACTCAATGAATTAGATGGTGATCAAATTGATAATCATGAATAATCCTCACTTGAAACCGAGTAGAGCACACACAATGATGATAACAACTGCCACCAATAGCATGAATATAAGAGCAAGGATCTAAAAATGGAACACAAAAATCGGTTTTGGATATTAGGTACCCCGGATATTCGCAAACAAAACGAGGAAACCCATGTCAAGTCAAATTATGTGGGTATCGACACAGCTAAAACATAAACGGACAAAACCTTGCTTTGCATACCTTCATCCATCCACTTTCTCCGGCAATGGTGGTCCGGTGATCAGCGGTTTAGTATTGTTGTCGTGGGCTCACGCACAGCTGGAATTGCATTTTCCATTTATAACACGTTATAGCTGCTCTAACAATAGCTGAAAGACATTTATGTGCAAACTAACGATGGACAATTATGCTTGGCCAGGTTGATTGAGTACAGAGACATTTAAGAACTGTGCCTTAGATTGCCTAGGTGGTACACTGGGAGGACAGACAACGATCATCTTCCAGCACACGAACAACGGTAGCAACTGAACAAATATTGTTTTGGAATAAAATCTGTTTTTGTCTGTTTAAATTCAATAAAACCCGAGAAACTAACTCCGATCTTATATTCGGTGAACTCCACATCCGTGAACGTGTGAGTGCCGAACACAGCCGTGATGTTACCGAACACTTCCGGTCGCAGTTGCGCGCTGGCCTAGAAAGTGGCGTTTCCCGATAAAGCAAACGTTAAAGTATTATTAAATCCCAACACATACGCAAGCAGCTATGCACACACCTTCACAGTGCCAATTTGATCGACGTGGTAAGGTGTGTCGACCTTCATCAGTCGCAGTTCGTATTTTTCAAAGCAGTACTCCGGCGGGGCCGCGAGGAACTCGATGGTGGATGGTGCGGGCGTACGAATTGACGATCACTCCTCGGAATGCACCCAACCAGACGTGACCCAATCGATGGGCCTGGAAAAATTGGGCGAACTTGAATTTTTACGTCTTTTATGCAGCTGGCTCATTTTAAGTGTGGATAGATTTCCGGTGTCACTGTACATATTTGTGGTTGGGTTTTTTCCAATTGGGACAATCGCGAGTTCAATTTTGTTGTATTTTTTAGTTGGACCATTTGAAAATTGAGACCCACAAACCTCCACCATTTCGACAGTTCTGCACATCGTACTTGCTCAACTCTCCTGGCTTCAGTTTGTGCAGATGATTCTTGATGCCTGAAAAGGGAAGGGCAATTATCCAAGCAGATATTCACTCAGTTGGTTGAAACATCAACAACTGAACAACAACAATTAAGATGCCGAAAATGAAGAAATCCGGACCATCAATCTGCCATGTCGCCAAATTGATCAAAATAATCCAACAGGTTAAACTATCAACATGAGTATAACAAAAAAACGTAAACGAATGGATTGTCTATATCTTTGAAATAGGCACCAAAAAGCAAAAAACGAGGTTTACAGTCAAAACTGAGGCTTTTGGACAACAGTGTCGCGTTGCTATCGAACGCTGCTCGACTACAGGAACGTGGCAGCGCTACAGACAAACAATAAAAAAGCATATGGCATGCTGTTAATTGTAACAACAATGAAAATGTTAAACGTGTATAATTACGTGCTAAAACTGACACTTGTGCAGATAAAGCATAACATTGCAATACTAAATAGTGCGGCACAAAACACAAACCGCACAACACGCACCCAAACCCGAGCTTAATCACATACAGACAATCTAGGACACTGATCAAGGGTCAAACCCCTTCCGAGGCCCTGAGACACAGGCCGCAGGCGCACACCCAGTGCTTACCATGACAACAGCCTGGGTCTTGAATCCAACAGGCCAAACACAGCACTTTGGCCGTTATCGCTAGAAACGGCGCATGATTAGATTTTTTAAGTTGGAAAAAATGCCCACGTGCCCACACTTGACGTACCAGTCACTGTGGCCCACCTCTGATTCTTTATTTTGATTTATAGGGCGTATTTATGGTAGTACGAAAACGGACTGTATATATTTACCATCCCTGGTGATCCGGGTGTGGTGACTTTATCAGTGGGTGTCGTTTCGATGGCCGATCTTTTTGGGCAGACTTTGTATTTCGATGGTGAAGGACGATTGAAATGGGAACAGGCCAATGGAGCGAAATTTGAAACGAGGCTGGAACAAGAGGCGGACGAATTTGTCGTAAATTGCTTTTTTAACATTTCAATTTTTTAAACGTTTGACTTACATTGACATCACTCGGTACCGTAATCCAGTCAACATTCTCGACATTAAGCATGTAACATCGACCGATCCCGCCGTCTGGTACCACAGTCACCTCGAAACCTTGCAGTAGCGTGCGTGATTCTGCAGATTTTTTTCAAGAACAATGGTACGAAACCTTATTTAAAGTCGACTTTAAGCTAAATTCACAACGCGTGCGCCATTGCGCGTCCCACCGGGCACACTTCAACACTACTCTCCACGCATTGTGA